>JAHWFP010030737.1:98015-145007 GCA_023313725.1 Lithobius niger
TTCACCAACAACACAGAAAGATTGGAAAATTAGGATTCCAACAGTTGTAGGAACGTTCGAATCTACAAATTGCTTAACGTTTTGGGACAGCAAAAATGTTGCCGACCCGAATGCGTCACCAGCGAAACACGCATCGTTGGGAGAGCGAGGAAACTTGCTTACGGGCATTTCAGCTCAACCGGGCAACAGATGGTACAAGCAGCACCATCTAGCATCCAAAGTTGGTACTAGCTGCGAGTCAGCAGCAAAGCGAAGCATCGCTCGACTCGGAGCGAACAGCGCCTAACGCTGATAACGTTCAAGTAATCGCAGTTTTAAATAAAACTAAGGTTAAATATTCGCGTCCAGACTTAGTGTTTGACGTTGGAAATATGTCAGAAATATGTTTATTTGACACAGACTCGTCACTTTCGCTAATTACAAACACAGCAGTCCACCACATGCTTAAGAATTTTAGCGTTAAATGTCATTTATTGCAATAGCCACACCAGTAAATTTGGTTGGTGTCGGAAATCGTCAGATTAAAGCTGATAGGAAAATAGTAACAACTATAGAAAAATATGAATTATCTAGAAGCCAAGAATTCGTTATCGTACCTGATGGTTCATTTGGTAATATTTCAGTACTATTACGTTACGATTTCATGTCAAATAAATCGGATTCGTATTCGTTAGCATTAAATTGCCCTAATGACGTCTTTAACTATCGGCGATTTAAAATTTCCAACATCAGCATCGCCAGAATTAGCTCATGTTGCTTATAATCAAAATAAGGAAATTATAAACAGAGAAAATTATACACCTGATCATATTTACGTAGCAACACTTAACGTAGCTACAGATGAAGATAGTGATGATAATCCTAAAATTGCATGGAATTGTACACTTGTACAAGAGCTTATAGACGTTACAGTGTCCTTGTTAAGGGTTGAGGTAACTCCAGCAAACTGTGAGTCCAGAATTACCGGAAATCTACATTTTCCACTTCTTGAAATACAGAAGTATTACAGGAGTATTAGAACCTGAAAACGGCGAATTTAACTTAACTTTAACTTTATTTTAGCAGTCGGATCACCCTTAGAGGCGGTTGCCGAAAAAACCCATGCAAAAGGAACCACGCCACAGTTAAATAGTAATGGAACATTGCAGTCACCATTAATATATGCAGTTAGAATTACTATTACTGCGCGAATTATTATATATAGTGATAATTATATTTACTGGAGGTATGCTTGCTCAAAAAAAAAAATAATAATAATAATAATAAATAAATAAGTAAATACCGAAGCAATTAAATTAGTGAAATTTATCATGTTAAAAAGTAGAATGTTTAACACGCAAGCAACGTATATGAGTTTTAACAGGTTATATCAACAAGCAAACAAAAAGAAAAAAAAAAGCCAATGCCTCAAAAGCAAAACAAGAATGCATTAACAAAAATCTGTCTACACAGGCATAAACAAAGAAGTCAAAGGTGACCACCCAGATATTAAGTTCTACTTCACGTACGTTTCCTGTACGTTTTGCTCATATTCTTGTTAACACGACTCCTACAAGTATATTATTCTAGAAATATGTAGTAATTTTAATGGATTTAATGTAGAACTAAAAGCGGGTACAATTTTAAACACGTACGCAGCCGCTGCGAGACTACGATTACGATCCCGTAGACTCGGTAGGAAGGGGTAGATCTCATCGAGATATCTCAACAGCAATCCAAACAGAACAAAACCTCACCGGAAGAGCCAGCTAAGGGACTAGCTGACGCTTCCAAGTCTAAATCTAAGGAAGAGCTCGATGCGAAATGGAATGTTTTGAAACATAAATTGACATTTACATATTTAAGTAAGGAGGAAACTGAGGAATTCCTAGACATGTTAAGCATTCATCAGGAATCGTTTCTAAAAAAAAGAAATAAAAAAGGATTTCGACCTTGGTTGTTACCAAGGATACGAAATTTTCGATTGAAAAACTTCAACCAGTAAAAAAAAAATTCTCAACCATATATATATATATAATTTTTTTTTATTTTTTTATTTGTTAATTATTTAGTTTATTGGGAATATTAATTGTTTGAATTTTTATTTATTTGGTTGCCTGGGTGTTTGACTGTGTTGTACCAGGTGGAAGGGATTTTGGTGTGTGACGTGCTTGGCTACTGGGGAGGCTGCTCTGCATGGTTTGTTGTTGCTTAGCAACAGTGGGAGGAGCCAAGTTTGAATGAAGAAGCAGTTGAGAATGCCTAGTAAGACTGGGCGAAAGCTCCTGGTTTTTATCTGTTTTTGCTGTGATTAGGCTTGAGGTTTTAATTTCATTTCATGATTTCACAGTGGGTGTAGAAATTCTCAACCAGTATGCTCCAAGGAGTATAGAGTCCCATTTCATCAACGTAAATTGTTAGATAACTATCTTGATCAGATGCATAAAGTAAACAAAAAAGAAAAAAAAAAGGGGGTAAATCAGCATTGGTTATCGCCATGGTTAATGATAAAGAGAAGGCCAAATGGTTATACAGTCGTAGTAAATCTACGAGGCTTGAATTCTGTAATTGTAAGCATTAGCGTTCCAATGCCCACTGTCACTGACAGCACGGCGCATCTCAGTGGCCCCAAATATTTACTCGTTTAGTTTCACATTTGGATTTTATCAGTTTAAACTACTGAATCAGCTGTGCTTAAAACAGCATTTAGCAATAGGATACCTTTATTATGCCTCCTCCTTAAACCACAAACTCGAATGAATCTTATTACAACTGAGAGAATACGAGTTCATATTATGTCACAAGTCGGGTCGCCTTCTAGCAGTTTCCGATGTGTTGTCTCGTATAGAGATACCAGTCGCTGTATTAGGCAGCCAATATCCCGACTAGCCGCGATAACACCTAGTGGCGGAACAGACAGGCGATCCGTATCTAGGCGAAATCATAAAACGTCTTAGAGATTAGTCAGCGGAGGATCAAATTGATGCCTCGAGTTTTATAAGGACTATTTTGGAATTCTGTATAGAATTAGGCTAGCAGACTCATCTGAAGGTCGCATGCCTAACTTAGCACAGATGAGTAGATCTAAAGACTTACTTCTTTGTTATTCTGAGGTTGTTTAATGCCCTTAGGCGCTACAACTAATTTAAATAAATAAATAAATAAATTTCTACGGAACTTTTGCATACGCGACTATTTTCAACACCAGATGTCGTCGTTCAGGCAAACGCTCGTGATGCTTATAGAAAATAAGTTGGGTATAAGTTGGGCCTAAGCACCTGGAAATATCGGTGCACCTTAACGAAACGTTAAAGGAAGCTGAAATAAAATTACATAAATACATAGCGCAAGTGTTAGAGGATCCAACAGACCATTTATTGAAGATTCAGCCACCAACATTTGTGCCTTCCAAAACGACGATGCAGCTAGCGGTTCAGAGATGAGCCTAACTAAGAAACGCAAACCCGTCGAGCCAAACGGCCGCCAAAATCGGCCGCTCTTTTACAAAATAAATACCATAAAACAGATTACGAACTTAATAAACAAAAAATGCTTAGTTCTATGCATGGTTACGATACCCGTAGCAGTAAGATTACGCCAGAAATTAGGCTGTGTCGGCGGTTGGAAGATGCAAACGTTGACGATGAGTAAGTCTTTGTGTATCCAACTGAGAACAAAGAAAACATGCCGTCACCGTGAAGGAGCGTTCACGCGCTCTGCACGCGGGGACCCTAGAGAATAAAATCAGAAGTACCTTTCCGAAACCAACGCATGATTGCTAGACCAGTCACCTACGCAATGCAGGACACTAAACATATTTACATCGCATAAATACATGAAAATAGCTTTAAGTCTATTATGTTTCAGAATGTAATGTAACAGAAACAGAATTGAGACAGAAACTCGTAACTTGTTTTAAGAAAATACTATTATTTGAAAATAAGTAAACATGAAAATATGTACAAACACAGGAAAATACGAAAAATATGTATAAACCCATATAGGAAAATAGCTTATAGAACGTAAATTAATGAATATTTATTTACAGCATGACATAAGCAAATAATAAAAACGTAAAATGAATATGACAATATTTACAAAAACCATGACATAGTATACCACAGAAAATAAAATAACGTAAATAAAAAAAATATTCACAAACATGTCAAATGAAGATTGCAACAAAATAACACGAAATAATAAACCACAGAAACTCAAAACATTGGTTTAGTAAATTAAAAAAAAGAAAATAATAAGACATGGACATCATAAAATAAAAACAAATCTACATCTGTCGTAATCGCAAGTTACATTAGGAAAGTTAAAATTATTGAATGGATAAAGTTTAAGAAAATTAAAATGGAACAATTTTGACATAGAAATGAATTTGGAAATTGAAACCGAAAAATATTTTGACAAAAATTATGTCTTTACGGTAAATTACAGTTACAAACAAAAAAAAGAGGATTAAAATAATGTTGCAAAACATGGTAAATCAAAATAAATATACAACAACATAAATCCAGGGTACTGGTAAATAAATAAATGAAATAGAAATGGCAACATAAACAAAAATAATTATGTCAATTCTAGAAGCGATTATGGGTCGACGCCACTAAAATAGGCATTCAGAACACTCAAATAACAAGAACGCTATTAAATAATATCACATTGAACGTTGGATATACATGAAATACCTGAAATAAAAGATCAAAATTAAGTACAAAATAACATTGTACGATCACAGATTTAAGAAGTAAATTTAATAAATTTAATGTTTGGTCATAATAAAATGATGGAAAAGTGGAATATAAAACTAAAAATAGGGAAATTTAATTAAAAAAAAAAATTTAAGATTTCATCTAGAAAGTTAAGAAATTAATAAGAAAATTTAATTTGGAAGAACTTTCAGAAATAAGTGATCATAAAAACATGATATTTCCCATAACCAATAAACTATTTACAATATGTACAACCCTGATGTTGTTGCATTCAAGGCGGTCGATGTCAAATTTGACCACACCGCTTCCTTCAGCGGGCAGTCGATACGACAACAGCGCTAATAATCGCCGCTATCGTTGTCATCTTGATTATCTTAAATAAAAGATTGAATAACAAACATTAATTTTCTATTCATAAAATTATGAATACATGTGAAATTGACATGTACTTGGTTCATTGTAAGTATAACTTCGCATATAGCAATACATGCTGTTACCTAAATATTTCTCTCACGTTCATAAGAACAATATGGAGGGAAATAACTGTAAATAGTGTATACGGGATTATGATGTTCAAGCGTATAAATGAAAGCTGGAACATATTCTTTCCCGATATAAGCATTATAAAATGCATGATGTTTTGTGAGTATTTCACCCCCCCCCCCATCCCTGTTTACAGAATTTAATAATTTATCTGAACAAAAAGTAAACTAGCAAAATATCCAAATTTCATTAAGTTTAAAACCACTCCTGTAAACGAGCACCACCGAAAAATGCCTGTTTTTCAAAAATTTGACAATTTTTTCTTGGAGCACCCAAATGCCTCGCCTAGGCAAATCTCGCCGTTTTTACAATAATGGACCAAACCGGACCAAATTTTCAACATCAATAGCCTGTCCAAATACAAGCCTCTTGGGGAAGCCCAAATCCGGACTTTCCAACGGGAAGAACCATTAAACCACTTTTTAAGATCACCTCCAAGCCATCACAACGCTCCGTCATCATGGCCGCCATTATTGAACTCTGTATTTATCTATTTTCATTTTATCCTTTTCATTTTAGGGCAAAAAGCCCGAACACACTAGCTTAGTGCATTTTAGGAGGAGCTTCCTCTGCGAAGGTACTGAACCCTCGATGATTTGTACAGACAACAATTTGAAGTGTGATATTTTTTATTGTGTTTGTCGGCCGCAATCCATATGAAAAATGTCCACAACGATCTATTTTAACTTCCAAATTAAACGTTAAACGTTCCCAGTTACTTAATGCGTTATAGCATCCAACTAAGCTAGTTTATTTAATCGCATTTATGCTTTTATTATATTCTTTTGCCCCCAGAAACGCTACCATATGTCCAAGTAATTCGAACATTGGCATTCTACCGGACACGAATTTTCAGTGTATATATGTTTGTTTCAGTTCTCCTCTAAACCCGACTGAGACCTAACGAATGCTACCAAAGCTTGATCTACTATTAAAAACCAAAAGATATTTATAAAAGATCTGTTCAAACCCAACCCGAAAGTCAAACTGTGCAAAACTTCGAATCCCCCTTTTTACCCCCCTCCCCAGCCAAAACTAGTTGTGGTGTATAACACTGCAGTTTACAGTTAAAGCTTATAAATTTAATAGTAATGCTTTCTGCATTACCCAAAGCCAAGTATTAAGCTTTACCAAGAACCTATTCACGTTGCAAACATGTAAATATCCATTCCATAGCCAATAATACAAAGTAAAGGCCTATTTCCCAAAGTTCAATTGAGTGAAACTCAAACAGGCCTATATTTTCCGTCTTTACATGTCCTTACTCCTTCAAACGGCTCTGCACCCAGTTCATTTGTTCATCCGACTTCTCCTCCCACTTTCCATTGTTCTCAAGGCCCTCAGCCAATCACACCCCCGCAGCTATCCTCGGCGTCCGCGCCAACTTCCGGTAATGTGTATATAACGCCAGCCCCAGAATCCCTCGTTAGCACAGCTCACAGATCTCAAGCTAGAGAAGGGTCACGCCAGTCGGGAGTGGAGACGCCATGCCGGGCACAATGGTAGTGGTTCGTATGTTATAGTTTAGCTTTTGAAAGTTCAGTTTAGGACCCCCATATTCTAAATTTTAGTTTAAACGTAAACTTTAACTCTCTAGCTTGTAGAAATTTATGGTGGAGACGCCTGTAGCGGCATCTTAGGTTCTCTCTCCCCATAACGTCAGAGTGGTTCTCTTACTAAAAACCAACATTTCCAGTTTATTTTAAAAGGATTTTTAAACTTAAACTACTTGACGGTTTGATCTTGGTGGAAGTCAAAAGGAAACATACTGATGCCTAAGTGTAAAATTGCCGGGCTTTTTATTACTTAGAACAGTTCTCGAGGGAACTAAGGAAGGTTGATCTTTTTGTACTAGGAAAACTTAGAAACATAACTGTGGACAGTTGATCATGTAGAAACATACTGTCAGACTTTTATCAGTTGCGGCTGTTGAGTCTTGTGGGTGTATCCGGGAGCACCTAATATTAATTTTTCTATTGTGAAAATTTAAACTTTTATTCAAACCAAGTGTGTTTGTCTGATTTTGCGATGTACTAAGGTATATTCAAACTTGCTGCTTTTAATTAATTTGATTCAAAAGCTTCTCCAAAGCAAACTATAATGTAAAGTGTTTTCATTCTCTGTTGCAAAAATAAAACCAGGAGTTTTAAGCTTCAGTCGTTTGCTAGATTGATTAATTGTCTTTTAGTGTAAAATATAAATATGTAGCCCATCATTTAATTTTAGCTAGTTATACAGTTAAATCCACCGTTGGTGGCAGCGATACCGACAGTTTAAGGTTAGGCCCCTTTAATTAGGATCGGCGCTCCATCGCCATGCTGCGACAGTCGCCCATGCTGTGTTGAATAATGTAAAAATTCGTCATTAACACCGATTAACCTCAAGCTGAAACTCCACGTACACCAGGGAAACTGGGGACGTTACAAGCACCTAAGCCGTCGTAGCATCTGTCGTTACACTCCTTAGAGTTCGAACGCGCAGCGGAAACATAATTTTCCTACGCGCAGAGAGCCTAACCATTTTACCTAACCACTCGTTGCGGCTAATAGTTTCAAAACAAGAAATTTTGTAAGATAAAATTCCGATACTTACCGGATGGTTACTGGACATTTAAAATTAATGTTTTACACTGGTTAAACTTATAAGTATTATATAAACTTGTATGGTAACTAAATTGCAAAAAAAAAAAAAAAAAAATTAAGACCACCCCCGGCCCCCACTAAAATTTTCAGAATTTGAAATTTTACTCACACTCTAGTTAAGCTAGATAGCACGTTATTCTTGAAACGGAAACGGTGCCACGTAAATAAGTAATAGGCTATATAGGAGTCCAGTTTTATTAACATGGTTTCGGACTACCTACCTCAGTTAAAACAATTACACAAATAAATAAAACATCAGTCCATGGCACGGATTCCCTTTCACGAATGCGAAAAGAAAGAAAGAGAAAAGCGTTTGGGGAGATTCATTTTCTTAAGTTAAGAAAGAAACAAATGAAGGTCCCAGACAGATGCTACATTAATTATTTTAAAGGCTTAAATTTTCAAACGTCATGATAAAATGGAAGTTGAACGAACTACGCATATAGCTATGCTATACTATTTAAATTTTACATCCATAAGGATACGAATTATAAAATTCAATCAGGAGTTATAATAACCAATATTGCATTTCACATCCATAAGGATATGGATCATGAAAGGTAAAATTGAAATTGTATTTAATTTATTTTAAGATTAGTTCGTATAAATCCCTTTTAATGCTTAAAAGGATTAGCATTACGTTGTTCAGAAATGTTACATATCAATTAATATAAATTGATTTTATATTATTTCATGTAAATATAACTAACCTAAAAGGCTTAAAATATATAATGCCTATACCACTATAATTGAAAATAAGCATTTCACTTCAAAGTAACTTTGGTTTACTTTTGAGAACCATTCATTTAATGTTAAAATACTTAAAATAAAAAAGAGAAAAAATAAGTATTTGTCGAAAATTACGTATCTATTTGCCCAATGACCAATAATGTATTTCCAATGCGTATATCGCATTAGATTTTTTTTTATGACTCATTACAGACAAATAATTGAGCTTAATTCGCATAATATTTGATAAAATTTAAATGAGTTCTTGGAAGTTGTTCAAAAGGAAATGTTTTGCATAAATGAATTCGGTATTGTCGTTTCCACTTCCAGCAAATTAAAAAGTAATATTTCATAACCATTATATGAATGAAATTTAATTGTGAATATCATACGATATTATTAAAAAACTAAATAATAAATAAGAAGTTTTCTTACCATATTGTCCATCGTGACAGACAGGGCAGTCGTTCCTACAGGGACCGGAACGCTGGCACTGTTGAGTTCTGCTCCCCGAAGCACCAGCATTTATTGTAGTCAGGGCATCCGGATCATGCACAGGAGCGACGCGGATCAATTCTGGTAGTGGCGGTAGCTCTTCTAGTAGACAGTCCGGAAATAATTCTGCCAAATCTTCCGACAAGTAGTCGTTTGGCAGTGCAGCATCCTGCTGGTGGGTAATTTCCTGATACCGCGCCAGAGCCGATGAACGTTTTGTTGTAGAAAAAACACATTTTCCGCATTTACCACCTTCCAAAAGTATGCGGAGAAATGTCCAGTCCCTTCCGGAAACGGGGCAAATGCTACATATCTACAATGTAGACATTCCCTTGCATTAATAGGGCTACACCCTAAATAATGCGAGGTCAGCCTTAATTGCTGAGCCTTCACAGATTCCTCGGGCGGTGCGCCATCAACAAACATGTTCTGCCCGGGATTTTCAATAATCAACTCCATATAAAATAATCGGAGGACATAGTTCATGGGGTCCTCACCCGGCAACATCGGCGCGAAGGATATTTCTTCTGCGGTCCGATGCGTGCATTCAGGAAAGACGACCGGAGTTAGCTCACAATATAAGAAATGGTCAATGCGTACTGACAACAGCAGAATATTGAGCGACAGGATCCTCAGAAAGTCTTTCATGTACCGCGGCATGTTCTCAGCAGCGCTCTTCTCTTCCTTAGGAGTAAGTTTACGTTTCTTCTAGGGAGGATCTATTGAGAGTGATAAAATTTGGGGAGCAAACGAAAAGAACAAACGGTCAGGTTGAAGTACAAAACTTCGTGTGTGGTAAAATCGCCAAATTTTCTCAAGTCCAAAAATGTGACCCAGAAATGGACATTGGCAAAACCAATGGGTGCAAAGTTCAGGCTTGACGTCACGAAAAGGGGGCTGTCTCTTTTTCCTAGGGACCTACCTCACCCCCTCTGCTCTTGTAGTGACCATCAGCTATTGGTTACATGGCCTAGACCAGGCTACATTTCGAGGTCATATCAGGCCGACAGGGCCCAGAGCCATACCCACAACCCTTTCAACCCACTAACCACGTTCGTTTATTACCACCCCATTCCCTCAGCTAAATTGCACTCACCAGCAAGTGAAAGGGATGGTCAAAGTAGATCAATATGGCTCACCCTTGACCATGATAACAGCTTGCTACCCACCTAGAAGCTAAAAACTCTAAACTCACTCCATAGTGGGAAAATACAGAATTATTCTTTTGAAATACGAAAGAAAATTCAGAAACATTATTTTGTGAAATAAATAATTTATTTTATGTATAATGTCACTAACAATTACAAAACTGTGTGAATATTTGTGATATGTATTATGTAACTTGGAAAGATATGTGAATATTGCATAACTCGTGTTGTCCAAATTTCATGTATTTTCAGAAAATGAGTAAAATACTATGAATTTGGTAAAGTGTCAGGATGGCAAATGAATGGAGAAAAAGAGGCTAAATCACAGAACAGGGATCGTCCCAACATGATTCAGGACTATGAATTAAAAGATAAGTGATTCCTAGCCTTGTGGTCAAAACAAGTGTGATTCATACAGCCCACCCCTCCTTGCCACGATGCACGTAAAATTAATTAACATTGATACGACAAAAACATTAAACTGTCATAAATTAATGGGCAGTGCAAATTAATTGCTATTAATGAAAAAAAAAAGAAAAAAGGTTTTGACAATAATAAGACAAATATTAAAAACATTAAACTGTCATAAATTTAATGGGGCAGTGCAAATTAATTGCTATTGATGAAAACAAAGAAAAAAAAACAAATTTTACTTGGGGGGAGGTCAAAATTGTTTTCTATTGCCTAAAGAAAATATAAACTACCTGTAAATTTAATTGCATTCAGTTCCTGAGTGCTTGTTACCCTGGAGGATTCAAAACTCTCTCGATACGCCCAGCTGAACCGCCCATCTGCGCATGCGCCAGCACGTGCAGACCCTCCATAAATGGTATTACGGCGTAAGCCAACCATCTATTTTGCCTCCAGATATGTCAGCCATGTGGTGACTCCAGAGGGGAGGTTGGGTGGGTATTTACAGGTAGTGTATATTTTCTTTAGGCAATAGAAAACAATTTTGACCTCCCCTCAGGTAAAATTGGGTTTTCTAGTTGCCGGCTGAAAATATCACACTACCTGTAAATTTAATTGCATTTACAGTAGACCTCGTTAGTATAGGTGGCGGGCACCATCATGGCGGGTTCCCAAGGGGGTTCGCTGGGTCCCAGAGATTTGGTATAGGTTGAGATGCTAGACGCATTATACTTAAGATCTCAAGCAGTTTGACTTAGGCAAGTACTGCGGGGGAAAAACTGGTTGTTATCAACAGATTGACATCAGTTTGAGAGTTTGATTCCATTTGAAAGAGAGGAAAAGGGGAGGGGGTTATTAATTTCAAATTTATTACCTGAAGGTCGGTCATGAAGGTTGAATCCGTCTTTGTTTCCATTGGGTGGTTGATTGAAGGGTTGAGTAACATGAAGTGGATTGGAGTGATGGGGAATGAGGAATCGCAGGGTCATCAAGTGGTGTCGATGAGAGTCATCATTCCGGCCCGAAGTTGGTGAAGCTAAGGTTGAGAATTTTGCGGTCTTGTAGTGAAAGTGCAGCCGTAGCCTTTGGCAGAGGAGCGGCAATCCAGGCATGGAAATTTCCTAGTCTGGGTTAGGGACATTCTACGCATCTCGCGGATGGCAGGAATGAAGGTTGTGGCGTTGTCCCATTGCCAAACTTGGTGGGCGACATAAGCTTCCTTAGGCATTGCTTGAGTTTGAACGGATCCATTCTTGTGCAAGTTGGTGGAGTTCTCGGCGAACGAGTTCGGGAAGAATGGGTGGATGGTCGATGGGATTGTAGAGGTGAGTGTCAGCTGGGATTGAGGTGTTCCCGACGATATATTCCATTTTGGAAGTTGTTTCAGTTGTTTGGGTGGCTCGAGTGGTGAGACGAATTGGCTTACGTGGTAAAGCGGGTCTGTGAATTTTAATGATGGGTTGGCGATTTGTTGAACAAGGTAGGGGGGTAGGCGTCGGAATTTGGCATCAGAAAGTTCGATTTTACGTCGCATTTTCGTGTTGCTGGCCGTTAAGTTTTGTATGTTCAGTTTATAGGTGTCGATCAGTTTCCGGGCATTAGCAAGTTTGATTTCAAGGCTAGAGCAGTGAGATGCAATGGTTTCGCAGTTTTGTCGAAGGCGATTCATTTCTTTTTCATTGAGATGGAGTTTTTGTGCGGTTGAGTGTTGAGGAGGAAACTACAGTCACTATAGTTTGAAAGGGGGTTGGTAGGATAAGGGCTTGCGTCAAGTCCAAATGACGACGAGTAAGGAATTGAAGGAGTGTTCGTTTCAATGGTTGTCGGAGTTGGGTCCGGGTAGGTGGATGAAGAAGTGGCAGTCGCCCGAATGGTGGCGGATGACTTCATTATAGGTTGAATTAAGGCCGAAGGAACTTCATTTGACGGCGTGGCACTCTCGCGGGCTTTTTTGTTTCCCATTTGGGTTGAACGAGCCAGAGATTTCTTGTTGTAAAGTTGGATTACTGGCCAATCGGAAAGAGATATGGTTAGGCAGATAGAACAAGGGTCATTGTTGAAGTCACAATGACGGTGACGTTGACAGGCTGGGTGTGGGTCATAACGTTTTTTTGGAAGATACAATCCCCACACATTTGCAGACATCAGGTTTCTGGGCGGTTCTTGGGTCCCAACCTCTGACGAGAGCTGGTGATTTTCCACCACGAATTTTGGGCGACATGGATGCGGAGCGGTTACCAAGAAACTGGGAGGATTACGGGAAGCGTTGGGTCTATCTAGGCCGACGAGAGACCCCAGCGCGGGAGATGGGATAAGAGTCATGGCAGGAGAAAAGCCACAACATATGTAATAAGGGATGGCAGGTGGATGCGTTGAAAAGGGAGGTAAATCATCGTGATTGTAGTGCAGAGGTGGTTAATTAGTCCGCACTTAACTTAAGAGTTTGATGATTGCCAGGAAAGGCGTGGGGGTGATGTGTTGAGGTGTACGAAATCACGGGCAATACGTGGTTGGATAGAGAGACGACTAAAAAAGAAAATTAAGGAGATGGGTTAGAAGGGATTAACGTGATTTGAATGGATCTTCGTTAATGATGAAGTGGTAGAGATGAGGCCAATAATGGTGTGAATGGTGGTGAAGTCTTATTTCCACGAGGCTTGGATTTTGATACGGTAGTTAAAAACTTGGTTCATCCCTCAAGACGTGGGTTGACCACTAATGAGACGAGCACCAGTGTGAGCAGGAGCTGTTGACATGGTTTCCACTTAGCAGGCGAGTCAAACCGTAAGTGATGTTGGTGGTTTTGAGCGTGATTCCTACTTCAAACCGTGAATTTAGAATCACGAAGAGATGTTTAACAGTCAGACATGACACTTTAGAACGTGGCTGCGTTGAGATAGGCGGTAGGTAGGAAAGCGGCAAGCGACATGAATTTCACATGAGGCGTAGGATCAGTTTTGGACGAGACAAGTGGTGGGAATGCAGATAGCTTCCAACTCTTATATGAGATGTTGGTTTTGGCCAGAAATGAGACGTACAGTAGTGTGTGCAGCAACTGATGTCAGAGTCTCGTTTGAGACATGGGGTCCCCGTGGTCGAGACAAATAGCTGGAGGTGCAAACGGTGTTCGTCTTCCAAGGGTGTGACAGGTTGAAAGTGGTTTCCGTTGTTAAGGTGCGGTGAAGGGCCGTGCTTGTGGAGTGATCGTAAGACGTACACATGAGTGAGCAAGAACTGAGTGTTCAAGAGGTGATCCACGTAACGTTGGTGAAGTCAAGAGAAATTTAGTGAGAGTGGGATGAAAAACTTGTTGGTTTCATAGGGGGCCCGAGTAGGTGAAGGCCACCAGTTCGGCAAAGATATGCATTTAGGTGGATGGGTTGAAAGCGCGTCAGAGACGTTTGGCAAAGGTTTATCAGCAGTGACGTTCGACGAACGTATGAAGGGTTACGGATGAGGCACACGTGAGCGTTCGGCATATGAAGGGTTGAAGGTACGTTTCCGTGAAGGTGTGAAGTTGAGACGTTCGGCGAAGGATCATCAGTTGTGAAGTTCGTCGAACAATACGGGTTGTGGGTAAACGTTCATGATATTTGCGAAGAAGGTTGTGCTTGAGGTGTTGAAGGTACATTTGCAGGTTAGCATCAGCGGGGGTTGTGCATTCGGCAAGGATTGAATGCGTTTGGCAAGGGTTGCGTTCGACGATGGTTGTGCGTTGGGCGAAGGCTTGCTTGTGTTTGGCGAAGGTTGTGCATTCGGTGAAGGCTTGTTTGCGTTCGGCGAAGGTTGTGCGTTGGCGAAGGCTTGATTGCTTTCAGCTTGTGTTCGGTGTAGGTTGTGCGATCGTTGAAGGCTCGTTTGCGGAGGGTTGCGTGTTCGGTAATGGCTTGCATGTTCGGCGAAGGCTTGTTTCCATTCACAGAAGCGGGAGTCAACGAGAACGTCAACCTTGCTCGTTGTTAAGAAGGCCTAGTTAGGGGTCGAGTGATGAGCGTGAGTTGTGGATCCAGGGCTCATCTTGTTATCCTGGCAGATCAATCACCAGCTTGAGTAAGGGCAGTGTTCGCTGCGAAAGGCTGTTAGAGATGCATGTGGTTGCATGAGGTGCAGGATGGTTACATCGAGCATGGGTTGTTGCGGCAATCGTGGCCTCAATGGAGAAGAGAGGTGATCAATAAGACGTCCATGAACGTAACTGCAAGTGTGGGTAATGAGAGTAGCGTGTTCGGTGAAGGTTCTTGCTTTGCTTTGGTGCAGACTGTGTGTTCGGCAAAGACTTGCTTGGCTTACGGTGAAGGCTGTGTGTTCGGCGAAGGCTAGTGTCATTCGGCGAAGGACTTGTGGCTTTCGGCGAAGGCTGCGCGTTCGGCGAGGCTGGTGGCTTTCGGCGAAGGTTGTGTGTTTGGCGAAGGCTTGTGTCTTTCGGCGAGAGACTTGTGGCTTTCGGCGAAGGTCGTGCATTCGGCGAAGGCTTGTGGCATTCGGCGAAGGTTGTGAGTTCGGCGAAGGCTGGCGGCTTCGGCGAAGGGTGTATTTCAAGCTAGTGAGGGAAGGACTAATAGATTGGCAGTCGATACAACTTGAGTTGTGTTAGTAGGTGAAAGAGACGTTCCGCGAACGTGGGCATCCGTCAGGGCGTAAAGAAGGGAAAACCACTACATCAGTGGGGGAATCCTCTTCTAAGGTCTTTCGGCGAACGTTACATTCTTCAAAGATCGGAAGTTCACGTTAATGGTTCAACAGGTGAAAACATGCGTGAAGGGTAGTATGTTCAGAGAACAAGAGGCCAATGAGCAAGAAGATTAAGGCTGATAAGCAGAGTCAGATGGTGTGTACAGCAGATAAAAGGAAGTAAAACGTTCGGCGAACATGCACATCCAAAACGTGCGAACGTAAGAAGAAAGAAAGTATGCATCGTGAGAAGGGTCTTTCGGCGAACGGTGGACTTTCGGCGAACGTTGAAGCGGGAGGGTAACAATGGCGGTATGTCGCAGCCGGAGGCTGGAGGAAAAAGAGATGGTTGGCTTACGCCTTAATACCATTTATGGAGGGTCTGCGCGCGCTGGCGCATGTGCAGATGGGCGGTTCAGCTGGGCGTATCGAGAGAGTTTTGAATTCTCCAGGGTAACAAGCACTCAGGAACTGAATGCAATAAATTTACAGGTAGTGTGATATTTTCAGCCGGCAACTAGAAAAAAGTTTTGACTCTAATGAGACAAATTAAAACGTTAAATTGTCATGAATTAAGGGGGCAGTGTAAATTACTTGCCATTAGGGAAAAAAATAATAAGATTACTTGCTGTTACTAATAGTAAGGCACACTAACTTGAACCAAATCAAAGTAGTTCAATGAAGAAAAAATAATTGCTGTTACTTGTAGTAAGGCAGACTTAACGTTAAAATCATACAAAATGATTCACCATGTGAATTCAAATAAATATAGACATTAACGGCTTAAAATTGTTGTTCAGGAATGTCTCATAGTTCTATTTGAAAAAAATTTTGCCCAGGAATAGATCAAATGGTGAGGTACACAGGGGACTCTGGACATGAAAAACATTTCAAGGAAGTCATGTCATTCTAGTACCTCACACACTTACGTCCTCGGAGGACAAATTCTACAATTACACCTGGTAATATGAGTGGCAGGTCACACTCATGAGGGAAGTTATGAATGGCAGGTCACATTCATACAGATATCAAGAGTAGCAGGTCCCACTTCTTGAGGGTTTTGTGAGTGGCAGGTCATGCTGACAGGTAAGTATGAATGGGAGGTCATATTCATACAGATATCAAAAATGGCAGGTCACACTTCTTGAGGGTTTTGTGAGTGGCAGGTCATGCTCACAGGTAAGTTATAAATGGCAGGTCACATTCATACAGATATCAAGAGTGGCAGGTCACACTTCTTGAGGATTTCGTGAGTGGCAGGTCACGCTCACAGGTAAGTTATGTATGGCAGGTCACATTCAAATAGATATCGAGAGTGGCAGGTCACACATCTTGAGGGTTTTGTGAGTGGCAGGTCATGCCCACAAGGAAGGTGAGTGGCATGTCATACTCATCAGGTTATTTCGATTTAAAGTGATAAATTTCACTACTGAAAGATATTCAAATTAAGGGTGCAGAACAACCCCACAACTCTGCATATTCAAACTTAAGGTCGCAGTAAGCACACCCAATTACTGCAGTAATGTTTATGAAAGCAGGTTTATTGTAAACACTGCAGATCAGACTTATAATTGGCAGCAATTAGAAAAAAAAAGAAAAAACATAGAAAACGCTGCATAGAAATCATTCGATTTGAATTTAATTGTGTTTTCTGGAATTATTAGAATTCCAGCGTCAAGATTTACCTATGTATTGGCTGCTTACGTTCAGGAGAGCCAACGAGGTAGTATAGGTCGTAAACGGTTTTGCCGGACAAAAGCTCGTTGAAGGCAAACAGCCTTACAGACAAATCATTGTAAAACATTCACGATACGAGTCACTAGAGCATTGCACCACATTAGGTTCAGGGATTGTGACAAATCACATCCTGTAGTATAACATATTTATTGTGAGGAAACACAATAATTTTAAAAGTCATGTTTGTTGGCGGAACCTTAACTGTTAGGTTCGACCTGAGCACGATAGTCAAAATGGGTTAACACACATATACATTAACAAGGTTCTTAAAATGCCATGATAGACGGCTTTCTGTATTGGTCAGTTTGAACTGTCGCTTGGTAGTCAAAAGGGGAAACAGACAAACACGAATACAATTGTTTCTTAAAAGCTACGTTGACGGCTTCCCCGCACGAGTTAGTCTGAACTGTCACGTAATAGTCCAATGGGGGTGAAACAAATACAAGTAAATATAAATATATTTTACACACCACATCAAAACGAGCCACATATATAATGATTTGCAGTACTCATTATGCTGCTATGAAAATGAAACTTGAGTCAAAATGAGTCAAAATACAGACACTAACATTGATACTACCAAAACGTGGAGTATGTGTAAATACTTTAAACATTATGTACGCAATGGGCACACAGTCGTGAAATTACATTGGGGATCGCAATGGGCACACAGTCGTGAAATTACATTGGGGATAACAGTAGATGATACTTACATGAAGGGGTTAAGCGAATACGACTTAACGGGGTAACAAAACAGGTATCCTGTCCCCTCCCTTGTCCTAATGCTTATTTTGTTGCTATGCAGCATGTGAATTTTACCGAATAAGTATAAAGAATTTTAGAACTGATTTTGATAACTTGGTGGCCAGTTTGAATTCCAGCACGAGATCAAACAAGTGATATTGTATTCAGAAACATACAAGTTTCTGGGCGACTCATGACATTCCTATGATATTTTATTTTGTAAAGACTGTGTATTCCGATGATATCTTGTTGCCCTTGGTACTACAGGGAGATACTGATTAAATTCGACAATGTCAAATAGTACTGTTCAAATCGAACCATGGACATTCCATATTAAATTCCATGGACATTTATTAAATTTGCGTATAAAGAGCAACTTGAAGTCACGTTTGGCCAGTAACGCTTGTGTTTTCTTTTCATTCCCCCAGCCGGAGCAAAACTAGGCCAAACGGCTGGCGGCATAATTACTGAGGGTAGAGAAACTCACTCGGCCTCGACCGACCTTGGCCGGACCATGGCCAACTCGAGGTCGAAAGTAGAGCACAACACGATATGGGAAAGTGCCATGCCTCCCCCTCCCTCGAAAGCGAGAGGGAAAGAGTCCATGTGGCCAGCAAAGAGAAAGCGAAATATTTATTTATTTCATATCAACAGTATCAGAAAGTGAATTAATTAAAACTTTGAGTTCAGTTCATGGAGAATGCGCTCTCGTGTCTTGCATGCATATTAAGCCATACAGTATTTATTCCAATTCCACCCAGAATAGTATTGCTCAATTAATGGGGCAATTTAATCTTGCTGTACATAATTATTGCCCTGATTTCTGTGAAGGTTGTTTTTTTTACCTCAAATAAGGTGCGATTTCCCTAGTCACACGACAATTCACTTCGGGCCGTCGGTGAATGCAAAATTCTTGCTTAATTATGTAAAGCAGTTTCTGTTATAAATAGGCTGGGTTTGGAAGCTAACATAAGGAACCACTAAACAGGTACCATGGTTTTAGGATGAACAGGGATTATGTAAGGAACTAATTAATGGCTTGATTAATATTCATAACAGAAACAATACAATTAATTAATTGGATACATATTTGCATGATATCATACATTTATTAAAATGCATGAGCTGGATATTTATTCGGATAGATCAAAACGACTCCAGATAGTAAATATAATTGGGAGTCCTTCTTCAAAGACGACCGAGAGGCGGCAAGATCATTTGAACCTGAACAAGTGTAATTACACCAATGGCAAGAGTTTAAAGGAAGGCATTACCAGCTGACAATATTTACGACAGTTTCGTAAAACCTACATGACTTTCCAGAAATAGATTTAATTATGATAAGATCGTCGCTCGTGATCGATCACTTCGAAGAATAACTATAAACCACTCCCACACGGGACAGTTAATTTTAGCGGCAGCTAACTTCAAAGCGCCGCAATACGGGGAACAATTAATAACCCCGAATGCAACAATGGAATGATTGACATGCATAGAGGTCCCATTTGGCGATAAGGGCCCAAGCTGTCAGAATGTCGCTATATTTAGCATTTCAATAATAAATCAATACTACAATGGATCGATCATGGCCGATAACGCCACAGTATTTAAACCAAGCCTCGGAATGCGTGATATCAGTCGATCATCAGCCGCTCAACAGTTGTTTAACTAGTAAACGCCAGTCAAATTTCGGAGGTCCCGATACGAAAGCACGCCAGGCCAGGAGCCGTGCCGCAGTTGGTGACGGGCTTCGCCGCCGAGCTACAGCCGAGTGCCGATAGCTTCACTCAAGCTTCTATAATAGGGCTAAGTATTCTGATTCAATAGCAATAGCTATGATTGTTTAGTTAAATAGTAACAATACGTACGCTACTAAATTAATCCGAGATTCCCTTAATTAATTTAGAGAATATAATAATGATTAGGTTTTCCGCTCGACTTAATCCATAATGCCATTCGTTCGACTCATTGCCGAATAATTGTAATCGATACTATCAAATCATAACAATCTGTCGCTGATTTAATTGGCCATATTGTGGGATCAATATTGTGTACATCGGAGTGTCAATAAAAGGCCCAGTATTAGAGGAATGATCTCTCATTATTTAGCCTACCTATTTAGAGCATAATTAGTGTTTATTACAATTGATTGCCCTTATGCCATCCTAGATAAATGTTTATTCTGGTCAAATTGTCACTGGAATAGAACATTACATTATCTATTTCTTCAATTTTTCGGGTATACATATTTCTGAAATAGGCCACAAAAAAAGCCCTTCGCAAATTGAAAAATTTAAACATTAAACTGGGAGAAATAAAATACTACAGTAGACAATGCTATAGTAAGGGGGAGGAGGATTTTCAATTTCACTCCCCCCCCCCATCCAATGCCGCTGGGTTTTACCCGTTTTGCCAAATCCCGTTTCGTCGAATAATTTTTACCCAAATTCCATGCTAACTCGCGCTGCTTCTCTCGCTCGGCTAATCATATAATAGTCTAGGAGAAGAATTCAGAAAAGCCATAGTATTTGAGTTGAAGGAATTTTTTTAGTAGAAGTTGTAACTATTTTTTTTTCTGAACAAGAAGCACATGAAGAAGCTAGATATAAACGTTACCAAATTTTCGTTGCAATTTTAAGATCGGAAATGAGCCCCCATCTTAGAAAAAATAGCACCAGTGAGAGATTTTCTAATATCTTTAATATCTAGACTTATACCGACCCGTTTTTCATTTTCTTTGCACCAAATAAAAACATTTGACACGTACTATCCTTCATTACATATTAACACTTTCAATATTTTTAATGATTTGCTAACGGGTTTAACTTAATAAAAAACATGCATTTGCTCATCGTAAAATTACGCTATGAACGTAAATAAACATCTAACGCTTAGACCAATCGTTTTAATGCCTATCTGTTTTTATAGTATAGAGAATTACCTTTAATTTGGGATATATAAGATATATTTCGGTCCCATAGAAGTAGAGTAATGGATACGCAAGTATATGGGTAACATTCGGCATTTCTTAAAATTAACGTAGTGCAGTATATTCGGTAAAAAAAAAAAATGAGCTGATTGTTCGTTTTCTGAAAATTACCAAGTTTTCTCCAGTTATACCTTACATAGGGGCTATCTTATTCCATTTAAAAACGAAGTTGCAATGTCATAGCAGTCAAAATGGTTACGATTTTCGACTAGAATATACTCCTTCAAGCGTCCTACTTAACTTAAAAGGCTATACTTCGACTTTTCTGAAAGGTTGTGATTGTCTTCTTTCTACCAAGGCTGAATAAATTTATTTTTCATGCATAGCAGCCATTCTATTCTGATTTAAAGGTGAAGTGTTAATGACACAGCAGTCAAAATGCATAGTGATTTTCGAATTAAATATATTTTTTCAACCTTCCTAATTTTCATAACTAGTGTAAGGTTGGCGGTAACGTTCCATTCGAACGACTAATGACTGTCATTATCCAATTACCTGCAATTAAGGGTAATTACCGCATTCTAGAAGCCAGGAACTTGGAAACATTGGCCAAGCCATTGAACGTCAAAGAAAGCAACAGGTTTACCATAAGAACTGATGTTCCATTCTTGTGTACAATTGTATCGGATTGAGTGGCGCGAAAACAGACTATAATAGAAGGTTTTTGGCGCCGTTGGAGGTGACTCGCAAAAGGTTGCACAAACGGCGGACACGCTCTCTGCCGGCTTGTAGGACCAATTCGTTGTCCGATGTCTGGTTGTAAAAATTCATGTTTGTAATTAATGCTGGAGTGAAGAAGTAAATTCAATTATTTTTGCAATCGAGAGTCGACCATTGAATTTATAATGGTGGCCAGCGGTGGTAGCTCTTCAACCCTAAGTTTTTTCCTCATGCCTTCCAACTTTCTCTCCAGTGAGTGTGGCACTCGTCTGGAAGGAGGAAACACAAGTTGAAGGCTAAACGGAAGATTGGCAGAGGGGATTACTGCAGTCGGGGCAAAGAACTGAGGCATCCAGGCGCGAGGACGAGCGATCTGGTAGGAAGCACAGGGGTCGTAGTGGGTTGTGGGGGAGAAAAAGTAGGAAATAAGGAATTTCGTAAGCCATAACTAAGGAAAAATAAGGAATTTTTCACTGAAAAGTAGGTAAAATAAGGAACCCCTCAGTCTAAATCAGGGCCTAATAACAGTAAAAGCTTACTCGTTTCACGAGCAGTCATACATACAGCCTAGCTAGGAAGTACAATAATACATAAACCTAGATATTTTTTTTTTAATTGCTTGCTAGACTTTCTTAAATAACGAACGTCGTAAAAATACCGTACATCTTTTCACTTTGAATATCTTCATATAATAATGTCTAATTTGTACAATGCAAAGGACGACGACATAAAAAGGCATAAAAAAACACACCCTAACTCCCAAGTCGTTTTGAGATAGTCTTGAAATATAGGGCCTAAGCCATAAAAATTCGTTTCGAGCTGGTTAAAATGGTTTTATTGGAATGTTAAAATCGGTCACGATTTCTCAAAAATACAAATTAAATTTTTGTCGTAGGACCCGAGATCAACATAACAAATATTGACCCCCGTTGATTTAAGGGGAAAATGGCGGCGGCCACGGCCAACAACGTGCCCAATATAACGTATCTGCAGTGGTACAGGTCTGGTAAAAAAAAAACCGCCTTCGTTATAATGAAGAAGTTGCAGACTAATGTATGTTGATATCTCCAAAACTACTGGGCAGAATTGAATGAAACAAAAACTAGGTTGCTTATTTTGATATCAGCTATATTTTTATGCGTATTACATGTAATGGTAAGTAACCAAATATAATTGGCTGAGCGAGCAACACGAGTTGATAACTAATAATATATCTCATTAACTACTGGATAGAATTGAATAAAACAAAAACTGGATTAATTGTGATATATGCTATATTTCTATACGTATGACATGAAATATTAAGCAGCAAAATATAATATGCAATTCAGTCTTTATTTCATGAAAATCCGTCCACTAGTTTGCGAGATATCCGATATCAGATAGTAAGTTTTTATCGCTCGACCAATTATTTTCAGTCTGTTAACGTAGTATTTAATAAGGGTAGAAATACCGTAGACAATCCAATAAGCAGTTCAGACTTTGTTTCATAAAAATCTGTCCAGTAGTTTTTGAGATCTGAATTTTTCCATGGTTGTTATTGTGACCCTCGATGTAACGAAAAAGGGCGTTTTTTTTACCGAAACTGTACATATTTTTTACAGTTTTAGACCAATGAAATACTGCTAAACACAATTCTAGCTCATTAACCTTCCTAATATTTTCTCATAGTTGACGCTTTATAAACTGGATACAAATAAATGTGCGATAAAACCATTCCGTCGGTGTATCATCACTAACAGCTGGCTCATTTCAAGCCCAATACAGAAGACTTACATTTTTTATACGTATCGAAAAACGAAATTACAAACAGCAACTAGTACGAAAATTAAGCAGTTGAAAATGAAACCTAAGTAGGCTAAGCACTTACCCCAAAATTTATCATTGGCTCAGCACAAATCGAGCAACGTTCACGCCTTGACAGTGAACTCGCGAAAACGAAACCGTTGCTCACGATGCGCAACCCAGAAGTGATGCTTTTCACCGCGCACGCACAAAACGCCTCGTTGCATTGTAAACAAGCCAGGGACCGTCAAGTGTGCCAACGAAGTTCGTGCCTTATTTATTGATTTATTGAACTCAAATCTTGTACGTTATGTCACTAATTTACACTTAAATTTACAAAATAAGCGTAACTGAAAAAAGTAGGGAACTGTACATCTCAAAACAGGATAAAAGTAGGAAAATAAGGAACGAATACAAAAACGTAGGAAATAAGGAAAAAGTAAGATCTCTACGACCCCTAGAAGCAGCATAAAGTCAAGTGTCGTGGAAGATTCCGGAGACAAGGAAGAGGCAGATCGTGGCTGAAGGTTTGTGCAGTGGCAGAGAATCGTCGTCAAGGCTGATGTGAGGGGGTCAACTTAATGTTTTATTGCAACACGGCAACAGGGGTAAGGCAAACTTTTTTTTCACACTCTGGTTGTAGGGCGTTGGATTGAAAGGGTTGTTTATTCCAGTACAGTTGTGTGTTGGTATTTTTTTTGGTGTGTTGATGCTTTGATGTATTGTTTGATACGTAGTGTTTACAGTAGTTAAACATGGATTTATTAGAAGGGAGGACGGTTGCTGATTTAAAGGCTGTGTGCGGGGAATTGGATTTGGCTGCGCCTAAACGCAAATCTGATATTCTGGGGTTGTTTAAAGATGGGTTGGAGGCAGGTACACTTTAGCGGGTAGATCTTGAAGCAGCAATTGAGATGGTGGATGAAGAAAAAAGAGTTGTGGAAGAACAGAAAGCGAGGGAGTTAAGGGAAAAGGAAGAAAAAAAAAGAGAGGGAGTTAAGGGAAAAAGAAGAAAGGAAAGAAAAAGAG
The DNA here is from genome assembly GCA_023313725.1 of Lithobius niger. Lineage (NCBI taxonomy): Eukaryota > Metazoa > Arthropoda > Chilopoda > Lithobiomorpha > Lithobiidae > Lithobius > Lithobius niger. The sequence goes on from JAHWFP010030737.1 coordinate 122,299, forward strand.
CGGGGAAACAAGGGAAGAAAGGGAGTTAGAAAGTAGGAAATTGCAGATTAGAGAAGAAGAATTAACCAGGGAAAGTGAATTAAGGGAACAAACTGTAGCTTTTGAAAGGGAAAAACTTGATAGGCAAGCTGAGATGGAAGAAAGAAAATTTGCTAGAGAAGCGGATTTAGAAAGGGAACGCCTAGCTAGACAAAGAGACTTAGAGAGAAAAAAAGGGGAACGGGAAAGTGAGTTAAAGAAGGAACAATTTGAGCATGAGAGAATAATTAGCGAAAACGCTAGACGTCACAATGACGAAGTTCAACAGAGGGACTTAGAATTTAAGGAAAAACAGTTAAGTGTTAAAGCAGAGTCTGTGCAAATTGAGAAAAAGTATGACATGTCTAAATTGTGCCAGCCTTTTAGAGAGCAGGAGGACAGTGTTTAACATTCTTGTCGGGATTTAAGCGAATTTGCTCAAGAATGGGGTTTAAAAGGGAGGAATGGCCATTTAGATTGTTGTCGTTATTGACGGGAAAGGCGAGGGAATATCTTGAGGCGATCTGATAGCGATTTTGCACAGTACGACGGTTGTGTTAAAGCCCTTAAGGTTAGGTCTAATGTCACGGAACAATGATTACATCGGCAATTTAGAACTGCTCAAAAGTCTGATAAGCAGACATACTTAGACTTTGCTCATAATCTTACCACCTTAGGCACTGAATGGGTTAAGGAATTGGATTGTGGGGATTCGTTTGAAAAGCTGTTTCAACAAATATCGATAGAAGATTTTTTGAACAAAGTACCGAATCCAATACGGATATGGTTAATCGACAAAGGCAAGCAGGAATCTGTTTTGAACTTGGCTTCTCCTGCTGACGATTATTGTGCAAATCGCCAGGAAGCAGTTTTAAGACAGGGGAGTGGTTCGGACAGGGGTGGTGCAAACCACAGGGTAGAAATTATTGCAGAGGCAATGGTAATAATGATAATGGAACGTATCGACCAGGCATTGGGTACCAAGGTAATAGGCAAAATGGTGGTAATCGTAATGGGAATTCTAATTCTGGAGAGAATAACCAAAATGGTGGTAATCATAACAATGGTACAAATGGTTCAAATGGTACAGATGGTAGTAACAATAGTACTGCTTCGGCGGGAAACCCTCAGGCTAGGCCCAGGCTTAGCCAGGGACTAGGCTCAGGCAGGGACTAATGGTCACACTGGAGGGCGAGCGCCTTTAAAGACAGACGAACCACGGAAGTGCCATTGTAACGGCGGACGCTACGACGGCTTAGGTGCTTGTAACGCCCCCGGTTTCCCAGGTGTACGTGGAGGTTTAACGGTGTTTACGACGACTTTTTACGTTCATTAACACAGCATGGGCAACTGCCCCAGCATGGGGGATGGAGCGCCGGTCCTAATTAAAGGGGAATAACCTCAAAACTGTCGGTAATCGCTGCCACCAACGGTGGATTCAACTGTTTAACTAGCTAAAATTAAATGATGGGCTACATATTTATATTTTACACTAAAAGACAATTAATCAATCTAGCAAATGGACTGAAGCTTAAAACTCCTGGTTTTACTTATGCAACAGAATGAAAAAGACACTTTACATTCTAGTTCGCTTCTACAAGCTTTTGAATCAAATTAATTAAAAGCAGCAAGTTTGAATATACAACTGTAATTCACAAATTCAGACAAACAACGCTTGTGTTTGAATAAAGTTAAATTTTCACATTAGAAAAGGTAATACTAGGTGCTCCCGGAGACACCCGCAAGACTTGACAGCCGCAACTGATTAAAGTCTATCTGACAGTATGTTTCATACACGATCAACCGTCCACAGTTATGTTTCTAAGTTTTCCAAGTACAAAAGATCAACATCCCTTTGTTCCCTCAGGAACAGTTCTAAGAAGTAAAAAGCCCGGCAATTTTACACTAAGGCATCAGTATTTTTCCTTTGACTTCCACAGAGATCAAACCGTCAAGTAGTTTAAGTTAAAAATTCATTTAAAATAAACTGGAAAAGTTGGTTTTTAGTAAGAGAACCACTCTGACATTATGGGGTGAGAGAACCTAATATGCCGCTACAGGCGTCACCACCATAATTTTCTCTAAGCTAGAGAGTTTAAGTTAACAATTAAACTAAAATTTAGAACATGGGGGTCCTAAATTAAACTTTCAAAATCTAAACTATAACATACGAACCACTACCATTCTGCCCGGCATGGCATTCCACGGACATGGCGACTCCACTCCCGACTGGCGTGACCCTTCTAGCTTGAGACATCTGTGAGCTGAGGCATGGAGTTGGGGGTGTTTATGCCTGCTGCCTGGCAGCAAGGTAGAGGGTCAGCGCGGACCTGTAGGAGAGCGACGGAGGGGGTCAGTGGGGAAGAGAGGTGACTCTTGGAGGAGGAGAAACTGACCCAAACCGGCCAAGCTGGCACTACCGGAAGTCGGCCATGACAGCGCGGACGGGCAGGGTAGCTGGGCTGATCTCCGTGTTTTTACTGTTTGGGTATAAATGGGCGATGTCAACAAAGGAATTTTCAATGACTTTGAAAACAATTAGAGGCCTGGCATGGAAGTGCAGTGAGTTTAAAACTCATAAACAACATGAGAATACGCCTATAAAAATAATTAAACTACGATATTAGGCATCGCATTATTGAAGGTAGGGGACTTAAGGATTCAAAGTTTTAAGCACAGTTTGACTTTCGGATTGCTTTGGGAAACAGATCTTTTACAAATATCTTTTGGTTTTAATAGAAGGACAAGCTAGTAGCATTTGGATGGTCTCAGTCGGGTTTACAGGAGAACTAAAGCAAATTTTATACACTAAAATTCGTGTCCGGTAGAATGCCGATGTCGAATTACTTCGGACAAATGGTAGCGTTTCAGGGGGTAAAAGATTATTATGAAAGTATAAACCTGGTTAAATAATCTAGCTTAGTTGAATGCTATAACGCATTAAATTAATTGGAACGTTTAACGTTAAAGTTAAAAGACAAAATTGATCGTTGTAGAAATTTTTCATAAGGATTGCGGCCGACAAACACAATAAAAAATATCACACTTGAAATAGTTGTTTGTATCCACATGTATGTGAGGTTAAGTATCATAAATGGAAGCCCCTCCTAAACTACAACTAAGCTAGTGTTTCTGGGCTTTCTGCCCTAAAATAGAAAGAATAAAAATCGAAATACATGAATACAAATCTTCAAATAATGGCGGCCATGATGACGGAGCGCAGCAGTTGGTTTTAGACGATTTTAAAATGTAGTTTGTGGATCTTCTGGATGGAAATTTCGAATTTGGGCTTCCCCAAGAGGTAGGTATTATTGCCAGCTATTAAATGTCGAAAAATTTGACTGACTATGTCCATTATTAAAGAAACGGCTGATTCTGCACAATCGAGGCATTTGGGCGCTCAAGAGAAAAAAAAAATCCTCGTTTGATAAAACGAGCGTTTTTCGGCAGTCCACGTTTACATGCCCCCAAACGCAGGATTTTATTCGGGGTTCCTTAGAACTCGGAATAAAAGCTATAATGGAACGGTTAGTGTACACAAGATATGCAAAAACAAGACCGCCAAAATTAATCAAAAATTGACACGAATTAAAATACACAGTTTACCTAAATGTTGACTTTGCCGTTTTGTATTTTTGGGGGACCAACGTTTTTGTGGCTAAGAGAACTTTAAGCAAATTAAAAGTTATAAGTTAAAAATTTACTGTTTTTGCAACCATTAACTAAATACTGTCCGCGCTGCTTGGTGCAGGAATATCGTACTAGTATTTGAAAAAGGGGCAAAAAGACATTTATCAAGAAGCACACTAGGCTTGAATAATGGTACAAAATTAGGGTTTTTGTAAAAGAATACTGTCAAATGAGGCGTCCCGCTGCTTAATCGTTCGTACAAGTCCGGATTATGTCCAATTGCCGCGTCTTTTTTTCTGTGTGACGGCCAAAAACACCTTGCCGTCCACCCTCAACCTAGGTTACGATAACTTTTAGAAGATAATATTCTGTGAACACGCAGAAGAACACCGGCTCTATTTAACAGCAACTAATACCACTAGGATGGTTTTAAGGTTACCAAACAACTTGTTTACATGTTTAAGTTGACACCAAAGGGTTTAAGGTATGACCAATAACTTAAAACATAGCAATACAACACTGGGAGGTTTTATGGTTTATAACCAACAACCTTTTAACGACAGAGTTAACCTTTTGCACTCAGAGGTGAGACAGACGGTTTTTTTTATAAAGAAAACCATTTCGTTTAAAACTTAAAGAAGGGCCAACCGGGGACAGGTTGCAACCCCCGTAGAATATTCCTAATGAATATTTAATTAGTGTCGTTACAATCTTTGTTAATATTCTCCCACAAAGGGAGACGTTGATAGTGAAAAAAAGAATAAAGCATAGGCACTTAAAATTTAGGTGTAAAGGCCAAAACGGGAATTAACTGGAAGTTGCTTTTTGTTATGGACGTACTTCCAACAAACCACTTAACAAAATTAAAAATGCAGTTACAAATTTTCAGTCAATTTGTACTGAAAATGAAGTGTTTAATATTTAAGAATATTTAAACAAAATATCTACTTAAAGCGTCGGCGTTTAAGTGAAACTTGCCAGGTTTGTACCGGACAGTGTAGTCATAGTCGTGGAGGGTAAAGCTCCACCTAAGCAATCTGGGGGTTTTGCCAGGCATTTGCTTGAGCCAGTGAAGTGGGTTGTGATCTGATTCTATGATAAATTTTGTCCCATAAATGTAGGGCCGCAATTTAGCAACAGACCAGATCAGACAAACACACTCCTTTTCTGTCGTCCCGTAATTTTGCTCACGGGCCGTTAACTTACGTGAAACGTAAAGACGGGGGTGTTCATCTTCACCAAATTCTTGTGACAACACGCAGCCCATGCCACGGTCGGAACAATCGCATTGGAGGATGAAGGTTTGGTTGAAGTCAGGGGCTCTTAGGACGGGAAACGTCACCAAGGCGGTTTTCAAAGTCTCAAAGGCAGTTTGCTTTGAATCATCCCATAAAACGGAATCGGGTGCGTCCTTTTTCAAAGAGTCTCTAAGGCTTGCACAGATTTCGGAATAGTGGGGAATGTAACGTTGGTAGTAACCAACTAGACCAAGGAAGGAACGGACATCTTTCTTAGTTTGTAGCTGTGCGAATTTTTGAACAGCCAAAACCTTCACTTCTGAAGGAGTGCGAGTTCCATTGCCCACTTCGTGACCCAGAAAAGTAGCTTTGCTGCAAGCAACCTGCGATTTTTTGGCATTTACCGTTAACCCAGCCTTCTTGACAGCAGAGAGGAAATTAAAGACGTTGTCGAGATGTTGTTGCCACGTTTCGGCACCAACGGCGGTGTCATCTTGAAAAGGAGTGACGTACTCCTCCATGCCACGAGTGACATGGTCCATAAGCTTCTGAAAGCAAAATGGAGCGTTCTTCATCCCCATATTCATCATCAGGGGAGGAAATTTCCCTATGGGGTAGTGATAGTGGCGGCCATTGAAGCCTGTGGCGTCAAGCGCACTTGCCAAAATCCACGGTTAAGGTCAAAAATAGAGATGTATTTCCACTTAGCTGCACGCTCAATACATTCCTCTATGTTGGGAATAGGGTAATCCTTGGTTACCGTATTCTTGTTTAGCTCTCGGTAGTCAGCTACAGGACGAGGGCTGGCTTCTTTTTGGACGATGATGATGGGTGAACCATGAGGGGAATCAGTTTCAACAATTAAACCTAGACTGAGCATTCGCTCGATCTCCGTGACAATCAAGTCACGTTCGAATTTCGCGTGCCTATAATATTTACAGGGCTTAACATGCGAATCGATTAATTCCACATCGTGGGTGACAATGTCGGTAAGTCCCGGCAGAGTAGAAAAGACACCGTCTACCTGGCCAAAGACTTTAAGTAAGTCGGATTTTTGAGACTCGGGTAAATCTCCTGTCTTTTTGAAAAGACTCATGGCTTCTTTTGAATTAAGATGGCCATCACCAGGTTTACCGGACCAGACATGGTCTTGGTGAGTAAACTCACGTTCGACATTGTACAAATGGTTGCTTGACCCCTCCCTAGGCAGATAGGGCTTGAGCAGGTTGATGTGGTAAATGGTTTCCTTTTGAGAACCAAACGATTTTTTTATCAGGTAATTGGTGTCAGAAAGTCGTTTTACAACATCACATGGTCCACCCCAATAAATTTCTAAATTATTGGCTCGGTCAGGCTTAAGGACTAGAACCTTATCACCTTCCTTGAACTTGCATTCAACTGCCTTACGGTCATAGTAGGTCTTATTTTTCAACTGGCTCTTCACAATGTTTTCTTGTGAGAGTTCCCGTGAGTATTTGAACCTCTGGAGCAAATCCAGGATGTACTCAAGGACGGATGGGTGGACGTCAGGTTCAACCCATTGGCTTTTAACAAGCTCGAGAGGGCCTTTCAAATTTCGGCCATACACCATTTCAGCAGGTGTAAATCCAGTACTCTCATGGGGAGCAGTACGGAGTGCAAACATTGCACCGGGGAGGCATCGTTCCCAGTCCTGGGGATGCTCGTGGCAAACCGCTCTCAGCACCGCTTTGAGGGTTCGGTGAAATCACTCCACGCTGTTGGACTGTGGATGATTCATACTTGAATTAATACACTTAATTCCGCATTTTTCCAGGAATAAAGTGGTGAGGGCAGATATGAAGGGCGAGTCTAAATCTGATTGTAATTCAGATGGGAAGCCTAACCTCGAAAAGATGCCGAGGAGGGCGTCTACTACACTTTGGCTGTTGGCCTCTTTAAGGGGCACGGCCTCGGGAAACTTCGTAGCCGGATCGAGGAGAGATAGAATGTATTTAAAACCACCTCTACTAGAGGGTCTGATGGGGCCAACAATATTAATAATAAAACGATTAAAGGGCTCCCCATCCATGGGCACAAGCACCAAGGGGCTACAAACTTCTGCCCAGATTTACCATTTTTCTGGCAGGTGAGACAAGTCAAGACAAACTGCTCAATGTCACTAAAACATTTGGGCCAGTAAAAATTTGTAAGCACTCTTTCTTTTGTTTTAGAACGCCCAAGATGGCCAGCCCATGCATTGGAATGCGCAGTGCTTAGAACCAAATTTCTACACTCCTGGGGAAGAACTAGTTGCCTGTTTATTAGTGGCCTTCCCTCAGGGCGAAAAGGTTTGCGAAAAAGCAAATCGTTATCAACGAAAAACAGCTTGTTTTCGTCCTGCTGGCTTTCTGGTAGCTCAGCATACTTCCAACATAAACTTAATGTTGGGCATTCACGCTGGAGTTTTAAAAACTCAGGTTTGTCAATGTTGAGGAGCTGGGTGAACTGCTCAGTTTGAGGACCTAAAATTGCCTCATCCAAAACGTCTTTGTTTGGGGTCGACAAAACCATCTGGTATTGCTCGGGGAGCAACCTCACTCGAGTCGCTATCTGACTCCTCGCTATCAGCTTGGTTCTCACGGTAATTAGGACATAAGAGGGGGAGCTGATCGGCGGCGCGTGCCTGCGCACGGGTGACTGCATTCACGTAAGGGGGGAGGGAAACAAGCCCCTTCTCCTCGAACACAGTTTGTGATGTGCGGTAGTCTTATCGGTCAAAGCATTATGACAATGCGTGTACTCGCCAGTAAACTGGTCGGGTTTTACAAGCTCACGAGCGATTACATCGTGCGTTGAACCAGTATCGCGTAAAACAAGGCATTTTTGGCCGTTTACGGACAACTCATGAATGTGTTTTGACAGAACAATTTCTGGTGGGGCATGACTGATGAAATTACAATCAGCTGCTGCGGCTGCCTTCTCGTCAGAGATTCGAACACGACAATCTTGGCGTCTATGTCCAATTTTTTTACAATAAAAACAAGTGCCATCGCCTATGAGACGAGGTTTGTAGAATTCACGGTTTGAGTAAGTGTTGGTGGCTAATCCCCACTAGTGGAGCCAGTTTTCACCTTGGCAGTACCAGCCGGTTTAGCCGCCTGACTGTGGTTACGGTTAGAGTTACCACGATGTCTGTTGGAAGGTTTAGAACCTTGTGCTGTCGTAGCAGCTGCAGGAGTTGCTTTAACAGGACGGGAAGCAGCTTCGGTTGAAATCTGCTTATTGCGGGTGGTGAATTCATCACACAACTGGGCCGCTTCGGCCAAAGTCCCTAATTTAACTTGATCAGGGATCCATTTCCTGAGATGAGTTGGACACGATTTATGGAATTGCTCCAATAACATTAGGTTGACAAGTTTGTCATAGTCACGGTTAACCTTAGCCAAAGTTTCCCAACGAGTGAAAAGAGTTTCTAACTCAAATGTATAATCCTGGAATTGCATTTCGACATCTTTCTCGAATGAACGGAACTGCGTTTGCAAAGATTCTTTAGTCTGTACAAAACGGGCATGTAATTTACTTTTGACTATGTCGTAGTCCTGCATTTCAGCGTCTGTTAGCTGATCACAAACTTTAATTAAAACCTCACCGATGAGGGGTTGTAGTCCCGTGACCCATTGGTCTCTAGGAATTTTCTGACTAGTCATTGTGCGTTCAAAAATCTTAAGAAAACTGTTGATTTCAGTTTTGGGCGTCCACCTGTTGACGAGACGAACTACGTCCACAACTTTACCATGTTTTGCAACTGGATTTGGGGGAGGTGGGGGAGCGCCGTTTGCTGCATTTGGAGCGGGGTTAAGATTTAACGTAGCAGCATTTAGCTTAGCTAATTCGAGCTGCTTGTCCAGTTTAGCTAACTCCATAGCACTGGCACGATCCTTAATTTGGGCATCTTGGTCCCTTAAGGCTAGTTCACGAGCACGGCGCTTATCTGCGTTATTTCAAGCGCTCTTAACTTTAATTCTTCTGTTTTAAGAGACAGTTCATTTTCTTTAGCTGCGAGTTCCCTTTTTGCGAAAGTAGCAGCTTCTCTCCTTTCAATAGCATTAGCTAGTGCATCGGAAAGTTCACTTAAATCCAATTTACCATCTTCGAGGGCTGCTCGTAAGATTTGTTGGGATTCGGCTCTAGAATCACTGACTGTAAAACCTAGGTTTAAACAAGCTTTCTTTAAATCCTTGTTTTGTAAATCATGAATGATTCCTTCTAGTTCATCCATTTCGGATATTTTTACGTTTAACGTAGTTTCAAAATAAAGTTTTTGTAAATGAAACAAAATTAAATGCAGCCGCATAATAATTTTAACGTTAATTTTGAGCAGAGCGAATTAATTAAAAAATTTCTCTCCCAAATCCAGTAAGATTGCACATAAAAATACACTTTTATAACCCCTAGCACCTGGTATATGAATAGCTAAATGGCATTAATGCCCTCAACTACAACACTCGGCTTGGCGGCCTTTAAACATATCTCACGTACACTTACCCAATTTTGTACAATCGCTGTACGGTCAGTCTGTCCTTCCGTTCCACCGTAGTACGGTAAGTCCGGCACTGATTATCAGGAGTCGATCGTCACTGGCGGTCTAATCCACGGGACCTTGGAGTATCACGCAAAATCCACGGCTTGGCTGCACGGAGCGCAGGTTCCCTCTCGGGCCTCTTCTCCTACAGCATCGGTTGGGGTTGAGACGGCTCTCGGCTGGAGGACTACTACTGGAAGCGGCAGCTGTTGCTTCCTGGCACCGGCAGTTGTTAGCTGCTGGGCGGTGTTTGTACTACTTTTTTGCGTTAGTACGACTTCTGCTTCGTGACTTTGTGTAACTTAGTCACAGGCATCTGCTTCGTGGCCATGTTTGGCTGGACCACAGACATCTAGTTGGAAGTGGCATGTAGCATGGCAGGGGGGAAAACGCTTGACGGGAACAGCACCTGTTCATCCCACCGCTGCCATCAGTTGTAACGGCGGACGCTACGACGGCTTAAGTGCTTGTAACGCCCCCGGTTTCCCTGGTGTACGTGGAGTTTCAGCTTGAGGTTTAACGGTGTTTACGACGACTTTTTACGTTCATTAACACGGCATGGGCAACTGTCCCAGCATGGGGGGTGGAGCGCCTGTCCTAATTAAAGGGGCTAACCTCAAAACTGTCGGTAATCGCTGCCACCAACGGTGGATTTAACTGTTTAACTAGCTAAAATTAAATGATGGGCTACGTATTTATGTTTTACACTAAAAGACAATCTAGCAAACGGACTGAAGCTTAAAACTCCTGGTTTTATTTATGCAACACAATGAAAAAGACACTTTACATTATAGTTCGCTTCTACAAGCTTTTGAATCAAATTAATTAAAAGCAGCAAGTTTGAATATACAACTGTAATTCACAAATTCAGACAAACAACGCTTGTGTTTGAATAAAGTTAAATTTTCACATTAGAAAACGTAATACTAGGTGCTCCCGGAGACATCCGCAAGACTTGACAGCCGTAACTGATTAATGTCTATCTGACAGTATGTTTCATACACGATCAACCGTCCACAGTTATGTTTTTAAGTTTTCCAAGTACAAAAGATAAACATCCCTTTGTTCCCTCAGGAACAGTTCTAAGAAGTAAAAAGCCCGACAAATTTACACTTAGGCATCAGTATTTTTCCTTTGACTTCCACAAAGATCAAACCGTCAAGTAGTTTAAGTTAAAAATCCATTTAAAATAAACTGGAAAAGTGGGTTTTTAGTAAGAGAACCACTCTGACGTTATGGGGGTGAGAGAGAGTTTAAGCTAGAGAGTTTAAGTTAACAATTAAACTAAAATTTAGAATATGGGGGTCCTAAATTAAACTTTCAAAAGCTAATCTATAACATACGAACCACTACCATTCTGCCCGGCATGGCATTCCACGGACATGGCGACTCCACTCCCGACAGGCGTGACCCTTCTAGCTTGAGAGATTTGTGAGCTGTGCTGTGGAGGCATGGAGTTGGGGGTTTTCATGCCTGCTGCCTGGCAGCAAGGTAGAGGGTTAGCGCGGACCTGTAGGAGAGCGACGGAGGAGGTCAGTGAGGAAGAGAGGTGACTCTTGGAGGAGAAACTGACCCAAACCGGCAGAGCTGGCATTACCGGAAGTCGGCCATGACAGCGCGAACGGGCAGGGTAGCTGGGCTGATCTCCGTGTTTTTGCTGTTTGGGTATAAACGGACGATGTCAACAAAGGAATTTTCAATGACTTTGAAAACAATTAGAGGCCTGGCATGGAAGTGCAGTGAGTTTAAAACTCATAAACAACGTGAGATTAGGCCTATAAAAATAATTAAACTACGATATCAAATATCGCACCATCGAAGGTAGTGGGGGGGGGGGGGGACTTGAGGATTCGAAGTTTTAAGCACAGTTTGACTTTCGGATTGCTTTGGGAAACAGATCTTTTAAAAATATCTTTTGGTTTTAATAGATGGTCTCAGTCGGGTTTAGAGGAGAACTAAAGCAAACATATATACACTAAAATTCGTGTCCGGTAGAATGCCGATGTCGAATTACTTCGGACAAATGGTAGTGTTTCAGGGGGTAAAAGATTATTATGAAAGTATAAACCTGGTTAAATAATCTAGCTTAGTTGAATGCTATAACGCATTAAATTAATTGGAACGTTTAACTTTAATGTTAAAAGACAAAATCGATCGTTGTGGAAATTTTTCATAAGGATTGCGGCCGACAAACACAATAAAAAATATCACACTTGAAATAGTTGTCAGTATCCACATGTATGTGAGGTTAAGTACCATAAATGGAAGCCCCTCCTAAGCTACAACTAAGCTAGTGTTTTTGGACTTTCTGCCCTAAAATAGAAAGAATAAAAATCGAAATACATGAATACAAATCTTCAAATAATGGCGGCCATGATGACGGAGCGCTGCAGTTGGTTTTAGATGATTTTAAAATGTAGTTTGTGGATCTTCTGGATGGAAATTGCGGATTTGGGCTTCCCAAGAGGTAGGTATTATTGCCAGCTATTAAATGTCGAAGAGTTTGACTGACTATGTCCATTATTAAAGAAATGGCTGATTCTGCACAATCGAGGCATTTGGGCGCTCAAGAGAAAAAAAAATCCTCGTTTGATAAAGTTTGTGCCTCGACATCCCATTTAAGGCAGGATTGCCCCAAGAATAATGCTAAAACGCCAGTTGTAAATGTTTGTAGGCAGTTTAGCAATGTACACAGTGGAAAAAGGGTTAGTGTAGAAAAAGGTATTCCAGGGAAGCAGTCAGTAGAAAGTGAGTTTACAAAACCGTGTAAAATAATTAGTGTGAGTGGCAGCTATTTATTGGACACGGGGCATTTATTGATGTGGTGTCTAGTAAAATGGTCGGACCTCAGGCATACACCGTGAAAAGGGTTGTGCTGTCCTCAGTGATTTGTCAAGGTGTAACGGAGCTCCCGTTGGCAATGGTGAAATTTGAAACTAAGGAGGGCACAATTACTTTGGTCTGTGGGGTGTCACCTTACTTTAATGAGGAGGGGTATTACTTTTTACTGAGCCAAAAGTCACATCAGTTATTGCAGTCGAAAGCAAATCGTGAGTATGTGCCTTTAAATGCGGGCACAAGGCAAATGATGAATGGCAAAAAAAGGGTTAAGTCAAATGAACAAGCTATTGACAGCTTTGTTGACCCTGATGTACTAGATTCTCTTTTTTTAATAGAGGATAATGAGGCGGCAGACTTGGTAACGAATGTTGCACCTGCCCAACAGACTGCAATAGTAGAAAGTAAGCCCAAGGTCGAATTTAATGAGGAGGAAGCAAAAGAGACAATTCTTGATAAACTACAAATGTTAGTTACTAAAGAGACTATTGTGGCCAAACGGGATATAAACAAAGAAAAAATAAGAGAAGAAAAATGTTACCAAAAGTCAAAGGCTTGGTTTAATGACAGATGGATTTGGAGATTGGCTAGTGAAATTAATGAATTGCAACACGGGCAGTTGCTTGACTCGAGTTTAGAAGGGTGCATGATTGCAGCGGAAATTAAAGGTACATCCCTGTTTTGGAAAGATGGAGGGTTAAGAAGGAAATGGGCATCGGAAAATGGTAGGAAATTGTATGATCAGGTGGTTGTACCACAGGCTATGACAGAGAAGTTAGTTAAGATGCATGCTTATTTTGGGCATATGGCAAAGAAAAAGAAAAAGACTGGCCAGGAATGTGTAAGCAAGTAAAGGATTGGGTTAGAAACTGTGAAATTTGTCAGAAAAATGGTAAGGGTGTAAGAAAAGGTAAACAAGAAATGGTGCTTGTGCCAGTGGTGGAGGAACCTTTTTTAAGGTAATAGTAGATTTAGTAGGATCACTCAAGAAGACATCAAAGGGAAATAAGTATGTTTTGACAGTGTTGGACATGGCTACGAGGTATCCAGAAGCAGTGGCAGTGAAGGAAGCCAATTCACATACGATGGTGAATGAGCTGCTTGGGATATTTTCGAGGGTAGGCTTCCCTGGTTTACTCCAATCCGACCTCGGAAAACCGTTCATATCGGAACTGATGACATGCTTTCTTGAGAGGTGTGGTATTAATCTGGTTAATAGCACTCCGTATCACCCACAATCACAGGCAGTGGAGAGGACGCACCATACATTAAAGGACATCATCAGGGTCCTGGTGGCTGGAATGGGATGATGCTCTGGCTCCTGCTATGTTCGCCATTCGCTCGACCCCATGTGAAACGACTAACTTTATGCCAGCAGAATTGGTGTATGGTACGAATGTAAGGACTCCACTTACATTGTTAAGGGAAAATGGTTAGGCCAAGCCCTATTCACTCTCTCCGAAATCTGCGCAACTTTCCGTCTATAGCTCGCGCGATCAAAACGTGCTGCGCCATCTGTACGAAGCGACTACGAACTAAAGCTTCACCACCTCTACTTCCAGGCAAAGCCAAAATGGTGGTGTCGTTCGCTCACGGCGGCTGCTCGATTGATTTCCTACAGTGCGGCAAACCACACATGCATTGTATTACATTTCATACATTTCCCAGCAAGAAATAGTGTAGTTTTGAAGTGGGTGAACACCAGAATAATTATGTTTGTACGCTGAACGTCCCGCGTTGATAATGAAAGTGAAACGCTGACAGGGCCCCCGGTTCAATTGCGCTCTGAGGCAGGCACTGGTCACGTGGCTCAACCGTCTTTTCCGCAAGTTGCGCCAGGTTGTGCTCTTGTGACAAAATTGAGAAACGGAATCTCTGTCGCGTAGTTTCTCTGTAGTTTTGCGCAGGTTGCGTGAGCGGAAGTCTAGCAAGTGAGTTATCCCGCAACGAAAGTGTAGTTATTAATCCAAGGTTAGGCAAGGAGGTGCATGTAAGTCCTACTGTGGTGAATTATGTGCTAGAAAGATTGAACGATTGGGAGAATGTGAAGGAAATGGCAAAGACTGCAACAATGGCAGCACAACGGCGTAATAAAGTTTATTATTACAAACAGGCAAAATTACGTGAGTATGAGCCTGGGAGTAGGGTATTATTGTTAAAAATGGATCGGAAGGACAAGTTAGTAGCATTTTGGAAGGGCCCATATTGTAACGGCGGACGCTACGACGGCTTAGGTGCTTGTAACGCCCCCGGTTTCCCTGGTGTACGTGGAGTTTCAGCTTGAGGTTAATCGGTGTTAATGACGACTTTTTACGTTATTCAACACACCATGGACACTGTCCCAGCATGGGGGATGAAGCGCCGGTCCTAATTAAAGGGGCCTAACCTTAAACTGTCGGTATCGCTGCCACCAACGGTGGATTTAACTGTTTAACTAGCTAAAATCTAAAAATGGGCTACATATTTAATTTTACACTAAAATACAATTAATCAAGTCTAGCAAACGACTGAAGCTTAAAACTCCTGGTTTTATTTTTGTGACAGAGAATGAAGGTACAGTTTACATTATAGTTTGCTTCCGTGAAAGCTTTTGAATCAAATTAATTAAAAGCAACAAGTTTGAATTTACAAAGTAGCAATTCACAATTCAGACAAACACACTTGGTTTGAATAAAAGTTTAAATTTTCACATTAGAAAAAGTAAATCATGAGTGCTCCCGGAGACACCCGCAAGACTTGACAGCCGCAGTTGATTAAAGTCTATCTGACAGTATGTTTCTTATGATCAACCGTCCACAGTTATGTTTCTAAGTTTTCCAAGTACAAAAAGATCAACCTCCCTTAGTTCCCTCGAGAACTGTTCTAAGTAATAAAAAGCCCGGCAATTTTACACTTAGGCATCAGTTTGTTTCAATTTGACTTCCACAAAGATCAAACCGTCAATTAGTTTAAATTAAAAATCCATTTAAAGTAAACTGGAAAAATTTGGTTTTTAGAAAGAGAACCACTTTGACGTTATGGGGAGAGGAAACCAAAGATGCCGCTACAGGCGTCTCCACCATAATATTCTCTAGCTAGAGAGTTAAAGTTACATTTAAACTAAAATTTAGAATATGGGGGTCCTAAATTAAACTTTCAAAAGCTAAACTATAACATACGAACCACTACCATCGTGCCCGGCATGGCATTCTCCGGACATGGCGTCTCCACTCCCGACTGGCGTGACCGGTCTCTAGCTTGAGATCTGTGAGCTGTGCTGTGGATGCTTTGGGCTGGGGGGGTTTTATGCTGGAGAGGGGGGAAAGCGCTGACGTCGAGGATAGCTGCGGGGGTCTGATTGGCTGAGGGCCTCGAGAACAATGGGAAGTGGGAGGAGAAGTCGGATGAACAAAGGAACTGGGTGCAGAGCCGTTTGAAGGAGTGGGAACATGTAAAACGGAAAAAGAGAGGCCTGTTTTGAGTTTTACTCAATTGAACTTTCGGAAATGGGCCTTTACTTTGTATTATTGGCTACGGATTGAATATTTACATGTTTGTAACGTGAATAGGCTCTTGTTAAAGCTTATTACTTTGGCTTGGGTAATGCATAAAGCATTACTATTAAATTTTATAAGCTTTAACGGTAAACTGCAGTGTTAAACACCACAACTAGTTTTGGCTGGGGAGGGGGGCAAAATTGGGTAATTTGAAGTTTTTGCACAGTTTGACTTTCGGATTTGGTTTGAACAGATCTTTTAAAGAATTCTTTTAGTGTTTAATAGTAGATCAAGCTATTCGTAGGTTTTGGTAGGTCTCAGTCAGGACGGAGGAGAACTAAACTAGACATATATACACTGAAAAATTCGTGTCCGGTAGAATGCCAGGTCGTAAGACGTTTATACGTTTGGACATATGGTAGCGTTTCTGGGGTTAAAAGAATATAATAAGAGTATAAATGCGGTTAAATAAACTAGCTAGTTGAATGCTATAACGCATTAAGTTACAGAGAACAATTAACGTTTAAAATTTTAAAGTTAAAATTCGATCGTTGTGGAAATTTTTCATAGGGATTGCGGCCGACAAACACAATAAAAAATATCACACTTCAAATTGCTTGTCTGTATAAACCTCATACAATACACTAAGCTAATATGTTCGGGCTTTTTGCCCTAAAAGAAAAGGATAAAATGAAGATATAAAAATACAGAGTTTTATAATGGCGGCCATGATGAAGGTGCGATGTGGTTGGTTTTGGTCGATCTTCAAATGTAGTTTTAATGGTCTTCAAGGTGGAAAGTCCGGATTTGGGCTTCCCCAAGAGTCTTGTATTTGGACAGGCTATTAAACGTTGAAGAGTTTGTGGAAATCGGACCATTATTGCGAAAACGGCCAAATATGCCTCGGCGAGGCATTTGGTGCCTCAGAAAAAAAATTTCAAATTTTTGAAAAACAGGCGTTTTTCGGTGGCGCTCGTTTACAATATGAAGTTTTAGAGAAGGTTGGTGAGGTAAATCAAAAGATAAAAAAGGGTAAAAATGGTGATAAAGTAAAAACGTACCATGCTAACTTAATGAAACCATTTTATGAGAAGGTGACAACTATAACGAAGTTGGTGTGCATGAACTAGAAGGACATGGTAAGGAAAGAGAAAATGGCATGGAATTAGAGATGCATACGTGGGATTCAGGTGGGAATAGAGGCTATTTTACAGGCAAGGAAGTAATAGTGGTAGCAAAGATTGGGCCTCTGTCGGACGAACAGATCAATGATTTGATCAGGGTTTTTGACCAAGTTCCGGGGGTGTTCGCTTACGAGTCGGCCACCACAGACTTGGTTGAATTGGACATTGAAATGGACCAGGAAGTAACGGTACAAAAGCAATTGCACCGGTACTCACCCAAGCAGAAAGAGCTAATTGACACGGAAATAAATAGAATGTTGGCATTAGGAGTAATTAGGCCCGGGAAGAGCAGTAATGCTTCGCCTTTTTGATAGTAACTGAAGACGGGAATACGCCACGGCCTGTTGCGGATTACAGGGAATTAAACGGAGGAACTAAGGTGCAAAGGTTCCCAATGCCTAATTTGGAAGAAATGGTTGAGTGGGTAGCGGCAGCAAAGGTTATCTCAGTGTTTGACCTAGTCAGGGGTTTTTGGCAGATTCCAAATTCGCCCAAGGCCATCAAAATGACAGACATAAACACTCATTTGGGTGTGTTTGAGTATTTAAAAATGAACATGGGACTGGTCAACGCAACGTTCTACTTTCAGCGTTTGATGACTGAAGTATGCAGGGATATTTACGAATTTGCTAGGCCATTCTTAGACGATGTGCCAGTGATTGCAACTGATTGGCCTGAACATTTGGAGCATGTTTTGGCATTTTTGCGCAAAGTTAAGGATGGTGGTCTTACTATCAATCAGAAGAAATGTCAGCTTCGTATGCAGCATGCTATGTTTTTGGGTCATAAAGTAAGAGGGGGATTAGGTGGCCGTCGGGTGTTAAGATACGAGCAATTGTTGAGTTACCCATACCTAAAAGTAAGAAAGATATAAAGTCTGTATTAGGACTCATGGGCTCATGGAACTCATTCACATTACGTGCGTGACTATGCACAGTTGGTTTTGCCACTTACGGACAGGCTAAAAAAGAGGGCGCCGGATAAGGTAGTTTGGGATGAGTCTTGTGATAGGGCTTTCAGTAAGCTAAAAGAAATACTAGCTTCTCCTCCTGTATAGGCGGCACCCAACCCAAATAAAGTGTACAAAGTACAAACGGATGCGTGTGACAGGAGTATTGCTTTGGTTTTGTCTCAGGATGGGGATGATGGGAAAGAACATCCTGTATTGTTTCTTTCTAGAAAGCTTAACAAACAAGAACAGGGGTGGAGTACAAATGAAAAAGAATGTTTACCATTAATCTGGGGAATAAAGAAGCTAATGCCGTATTTGGCTATGTCTGAGTTTATTTTTCAAACAGGCCATAATCCACTGGTTTGGCTCAGGATGCAGGGGAACAACAATGGTAGACTGTTGCTTCGTTCTCTATTTTTGCAGGATTTCTCTTTTAGCATAGAACATCGCCGTGGTGTCGAAAATGCTAAAGCTGATGCACTCAGCAGACTTCCGGTCGAGGAAGTAGAGTCTTGATGTGTGTGTAAATATTTTTGTATTTTGGGGATTTGCGAACGCCCTAGTACCGAGTGTGGAGGGGGGTTTACCTTACAGGTGGTTTGTTCTCCAGTGGTGAACTGAGTAACTGTTGAGCTGCAACTGGAGGTTGGTTTGTTTGGTGTGGTTTTTGTGTGGTACAGTGGTGTTGAGATCGGTTTGAGTTGTGATGTAGCGAAAAGAAAGTCCAAGGCAAGCTTTCTTATGGTGTGCGGAAAATATAAGTGGATGGATTGCTTATTAAAGAATGTGATCGAGGAAGAAGAGGTGTGTTTTTGGATGCAACGCAGGGTGTTGTCAGTGGGGCAGTGTGGTGATGTGATGGCCCTGTTGCTGTGTTGCAAACGTTAGTGGAGTGGTGACGTGGTGTTGTGTTGAGTTGGTGGAGTGGTGACGTGGTGTTGTGTTGAGTTGGTGAAGTGGTGTTATGTGTGATGCTGGTGAAGTGTGGTCCAAATTGTGTGTGTAGTGTGGTGCTCGATGGCTGTGTGTGCGCAGGAAGGAAGGCTGTGGTGACGTGCTGGTGTTTCCAAATGTGTGTGGTCGGAAGCCTTCTTTGTGCCATCCTGGTGATTAAAATCACTAGTGATCCTGCGGCTTACCGAGATTTGTTTGCTACAATTCTCAATCTAGGGTTGGAGGTGTAAGGTTGGCGGTAACGTTCCTCTCGAACGACTAATGACTGTCATTATACAATTACCTGCAATTAAGGGTAATTACCGCATTCTAGAAGAGAGGAACTTGGAAACATTAGCCAAGCCATCGAACGTCAAAGAAAGCAACAGGTTTACCATAAGAACTGATGTTCCATTCGTGTGTACAATTGTACCTGATTGAGTGGCGCGAAAACAGACTATACTAGAAGGTTTTTGGCGCCGTTGGAGGTGACTCGCAAAAGGTTGCTACAAGCGGCGGACACTCTCTCTGCTGGCTTGTAGGACAAATTCGTTGTTCGATGTCTGGTTGTAAAAATTCAAGTTTGTAATTAATGCTGGAGACCTGGAGTGAAGAAGTAAATTCAATTATTTTTGCAATCGAGAGTCGACCATTGAATTTATACTAGGATAATTATGAAGAATGGGTCAGAACTATTGACCTTTAATGCAGCTCATCATTCACTCAGTAATTAATAATGTACAGAGGGGAAAGGGGGTAGGAATTTTCGAATTCAACCACTTTGTAAGCCTCCTAACTAATTTTATGATATAATTAGACTTAATTGGATAATTTGCATGCATTTTCTCCAACAAGGATAACACAAATTAAATAAAATGAGTTTTTAAAAATGCATAATTTAACTTTATAACTTTAACTTTATTTAATAAATCAAGACGCCTTAACGGCATTATATGACTGTACAGTTGCAGTGACATAGTACACAACAAATGACATGATACAATAAATAATTTAGTAGGAAAAAATATTATATATATATATATGTACATATTTTTTATTTTTTTTTTTATTTTTTGTGGGTAAAAAATTCAGAGTTCCTAATTTCTTAATTTTTAGTTAGTAGTTTCTAGTTAACAATTGTTAGTTAATTGCACCTTTACATGTCCCGCAAAATCAATCAGTGTCAATGCTACCGATATGATTGTCAAACAGTGCATTCATTGCACACATATTCCAATAATAACAAACCATACATGGACCACACATGTCTTGCCTGTCAACCAAATTCCATTTAAAATGCAGCCCTGGTGTTGTGTCTACAACTGTTAAATGACATGTTAAACACCAAAACGAATGGGATAATGAAAATCAGCATGTTGAAAAAATTATTACTGCACAAAGGAATTTTAAAAACAAAATGGGAAAATGGCCATAACGCGACTCGTATTTAAGATGCCCCACAAATACAACCAGTTAAGTTAAATAGGAAGACTGCAGATGTACTTAGAAATTGGGAGTTACACACTAAAATTAGAACATGTATAGGTAGACCACAATTTTAGAGCATAGGGTAGATTTTTACGATAAATATGCATTAAAATTTTCTTGTAGCAAATTGTCTGACTGGCATTGTGTCTAACCAGTTTGTTATTGATTTGAATGGTTAAGACGTTACCAGTAAAAGAATATTTTTTTTGGGGGGGGGGGGGGGGAATGGTGCCACCCCCCCCCCCCCCCCACAAGGGGGGGGGGGGGGAGATTCAATATCTCCCACTATCTTTTCATTTGCGATATAATACAGTATAACTGTTGTAAATTTGTTAGATTTTTCAGGAAGCGAACAATCGGGCCCTTTTCTGCCCCATATCTATTCTTTATAAAAAATACCACGTTACCCATATGTTTGCTTACTTCACTTCCTTTACTTCACTTCTATGGGACCGAGATAGAGGTTCTATATACCAAATTAAAGGTAATAAGCTACTACAAGAACTTATAGAGGCATTAAAACTATTTGTCTAAGCGTTAGAGGTTATTTTACGTTTAGTGCGAAATTGTAGGATGAGCAAATACATGTATTGTCTTTAAGTTGAAATTTGGTAGTAAACCATTAAAAATATCGAAATAATTATTCTGTAATGAAAGGCAGTACGTTTTAAATCCTTTTATTTGGTGTAAAGATAAAGAAAAACAGATTAGTACAAGTCGAGATATTAAAAATATTAGAAAGCCCCTCACTGGTGCCATTTTTCCAAGATGGCGGCTCATTTCCAGTCTTAAAATTGCGAAGAAAATTTGGTAACGTTTATATCTTACTTCTTCACATGCTTCTTGTTCAGAAAAAAAAAGTTACCACTTCTACTAAAAAATGCCTTTACTTGTTGCATTTTCTGATTTTACTCCTAGTCTCACATCAAAAACAGCAATTTCTGTTTCGACGAATTTTAATTAGGCCTTAATTTTCGGTAAACGGGAAAAATGTTCGACCAAATGGAATTCTGTGACGGGATTCAGCGAAACGGTAAGCCACCCCGCTACCATCACACCCAAGATAATGTGTGACGTGATTTATCATTAAAAGAAAAAAAAACAACACAATGGAGGCAACATTGTGAACAGCTCGGGGTGAAGAGTGAGCAGCAAAAATGACGAAATAGATTAAAAAACTCCACTGCTACCCGAATCCAAAACTTAATCAACTGAACTTAGGAAAAAAAGTAGAGCTCGTATCCCCATACTCACAGCTGTAAAGGTACACAAATAAAAAAGGATTAGAGTTTACTCGAACGCAACAAACTATAATTTGAACTCCACGTATATGGAACAAGGACTGTTTTTACTCAATGATTATGTCAGAAAGTGAACGAAGGTTGTATTTGAAAAGTTAATACTTGTGTGCAAATGTTTGTATGTTTGTGTGCACTTAACTTGCATCACTTTTTTTAAAATTCAAATGTACTTATAATGTATTCGATGTATAATTACTTTGAACTATAAGTCCTGGTGCTAGCGTACGCCATTCCACATGGACTTCGTGGCTTACACTTGTACATGTAATAAACATATTAATTATTAATATTATCTTTAACTAGGAAGCAAATGAATGATTATTTTCGTGATACTGGGGCTTTACACAATGCCTTTCAACAATGCCACTCTTTGGCGTCAACAATGGAGAATTCATTCCGCCTTCAGTGAAATGTGTTCTTATATACAACAATGAAAAAGTTTGCATTGTTGTCGAGCTACTTGAACCGCGATACGAAAACAGAATTATCCAATAAATTTTTTTTTAAAACCTTGATTTAATTTTTTTTTTTAATTTAAACTTTATGTACTACATTTGGTTTGCCGTCGTTATTCTGTTTATACATGTTCTAGGCATCACATAAATTTTTGCTGGCCGGAACAATGCATTTATTTGGTATTTTTTTGATAAATCACGTAGGATCGGCAGCAATTTGTAACTCAAAACAATGCTATTTTAGCAAATACGACTGCCGCTTGTGATTGCAAGCGCCATCTGAAAACTATTTTGGCGTAAATGAAGTTTTTGACACGCATAGAATGGAAGATTCCCAACCTTTACCCGCAAGACACTGCTCGAAAAACCATGGCGAAGGTCTGTTGCGAAGGGAACCTGAGCAGAAGACAAAGGTTCAGTCCGAACAGGAGATGGTGCTGTAGAGCTCCACTTTGTGGAGCAAGAAGAGATAGCATCAGAACAAGACATCGAGGCGGTGTCCGATGCGAAGGTTAGGTCCGAAGGAGCAGAAGGCCCCGGAAAGGGACTGTTGGTATCCGTTGCGAAGGTTAGGTCCGAAGGAGCAGAAGGCCCCTGGAAAGGGACTGTTGGTATCCGTTGCGAAGGTTAGGTCCGAAGGAGCAGAAGGCCCC
>JAHWFP010030737.1:147396-184837 GCA_023313725.1 Lithobius niger
GGGGGGGGGTGACGAAGTATGCTCAGTTTAGACATTTGGATTGCATTTAATTGTAGGAAAAGCTATTATTATTTACTTTGGGTAGGTAGCCACGTCGGAGAGGAGTGGTTGAAGATGCCTAAACAAAATAAACATAAAATAAACACTGGGTCCGTTAAAATAAAGACAAACATAAACGTTGAGCTCCGGTAGGGTTCATGGCAAAAATTTACGCTACCAAAGTGCATTAGAGTGCCTAGATAAAAGATTAAATGTACCAGCTTAGGTTTTTATAATATTAAAATAAGTTTAGGTTAGATTTTAATTGGTTGCAGGAGCAGACAAGTGAATTTAAGCGTCGGACATTTTTCATGAATAACCAAAGTCGTCACTCGAAGTAGAAATAAAAAATATCGTTCTAAATATGTCTGTACATGGTTTAGAGGTTAAGTACCTTCGCAGAGGAAGCCCCTCCTAGTCAAACACTAAGGTGATGTTTTTGGCTTTATGCCTGGAAAAAAAACCTAAATTTTTTTTTGGGGGGGGGGTTAAAATTCGTTTCTATCGTCTATACGAAAATTTATACTACCTGTAAATTAAATTGCATTCAGTTCCTGAGTGCTCTTTATGACTTGAGGTTTTTCGCACTCCTGATCCGGCCAGTGCGCACCCCTACTGTGCATGCGTCACCATGCGCAGTCCTCCTATAAAAGCAGATCGCTCGCACATGGCGGCCACATCTCTTTTCCTCTCGATATGTCAACCATGATGGTGGCTCAAGAGGAGAGATAGGGTGGGTATTTACATGTAGTATAAATTTTCGTATAGACGATAGAAACCAATTTTTAGGGGCCCCCCCCCTAGGCTTCTAATTGTCGGTAGAAAATTTCTACTACCTGTAAATTAAATTGCATTTACAGTAGACCTCGTCAGTATAGGTGGCGGGCACCATCATGACGAGTTACCCCGGGTTGCGGACTGGCTCCCCCAAAAAGTTTAACAAAACTTTGCACTTTATTGAAAATATAACAGAAACAGGAATTTGGATCTCTTTCGTAGGATTTGGTGGCCCTGAAAAGGGCCGTTTGTGAATTAATGGGTCTTGCTTCCGTCTTCTGGGGGTCAGGAACGTGAAGGTCTTGCTTCCATCTTCTGGAGGTCTTCGTTTCTGTGTTAGTGCTTAAGGGGATTGGACTATGCATCTGGCTGTTACAATCGATTCCAGACGATATAGCCCATCTTCTTGTCTTGACATGTCACGGAGATAATGACTTGTGAAGACGGTTTGGCTTCTCCATGATGTGGCTTGCAGAATTTCAGCAATGGAGATGTGATTGTGGAAAGCCCATGAGGTTGAAAGTGCCCGGAGTTCGTGTGCAGTTGCCTTGATGTTGTTGTCAGTGCAGCTGATGTTCGCATCGTCGTATGCCCTGTTGATGACAGTTTTGATCCAATTGGCAATCATGGGAGCAGAAGTTACGTTCGTCCCTTTGGTGAAGGGAAGAAAGAGTTGAGTGCGTCCCCTACGGCATTCGGGGTCACTTGTGCGTTTAATGTAGTACCGAAGTGCACGGACGGGGCATAGGGTTCGTTCGGGTTCTTCATCATAGATGTTCGTGAGGGCCGGTATGATGATGGGTTTGGACGGTTCACAGGGTTTTTGAGCTTTGGCTCGGAAATCCGGATGAGGCCTTAAGTGAATGAATTTGCAATTGTCGAAAAAGAAACAGTGAGCAGGGTCGTTCGATAGGGCTTGCATTTCGCTGTGCGGAGGCTTGCCGCCAGAGAGGTGAGAAAAACTGTCTTCCTCGTGAGATGATTGATGTGGCAGGTTTGGATTGGTTCGTATGGATCCTTGGTCAGGGAGTCCAAGACTAGAGAAAGGTCCCATTTTGGAAATTCATGATAGACTGATGGTCTTTCAATTTCGAAGGATTTCAAGAGAGATGAAATGCGCCATCTTCAAGGAGGTGTTTGTTTCCAGCGGCTTTGAAGACGCTGTTTAGGGCAGAGCGGTAGACCAGAATGGTTGAGCCTTTTAAATTGTCCTTGAAGAGATCAGTGAAGAAGACTAGCAGTTCCTGAATAGGGGGGTTGACTGGATTAAACTTTTTCCGCTTACACCAATGAAACCATCGTTGCCAGTGACTGTTGTACATTTTGTTGGTTGAATCTCGTAGGGCCTTGCTGGCGATGCGAGTGGCTTGTTCTTCAAAAATTCCAGCCACTTTAATAAGTTGGATGATAGTAGCCACCCGTGCAGATGTTGGAGTTCGGGTCGAACTTGGTTTCCATTTGTTGGGATAAGAGGTCCGGAAGGTTTGGTAATTCCCTTGGTGTGTCTACGAGAAGGTTGAGTAGTCGAGGGAACCACGGGGCTGCCGGCCAGTTTGGTGCGATAAGAAGAAACAGACCCTGAATTTGTTCGATCTTCGTTAGGACAGTTGGGAGAAGCTTGAACGGGGGGAACAGGTAGACGTAGAGGTTGTCCCAGGGAAAAGTCAGGGCATCGACTGCACAAGCCAGGTCGTCCGGAATTGGGCTCACGAATTGGGGAAGTCTGGCACTGTGCCTCATGGCGAAGAGGTCGATCATGGGTTTCCCCCAGATGATGAAGAGAGATTCGCAAATTGATGTCTTGAGGGACCATTCCCCTGATGGTGGTTTCTTCCGGGACAGTGCGTCCACTATCACGTTGCGGTTGCCTGGGATGTGGAGCGATTGGAGTGTTGTGTTGAGTTCCAGGCATAGGTTGAATATTTCGGATGTAATTTGATGACGGGTCCGAAAGCGTGTGCCTCCTTCTTTCTGTATGTAGGCGACTGCGGTGGTGTTGTCTGCTTGGATTTGGACGATCTTGCCTGTTATCAGGTGACGGAAGTGATGAAGAGCATTAAGGATTGCCTTTAGTTCGAGAACATTGATGTGCTCGGTTGTGTTGGGAGGCCAGGTCCCGTTTACTTCGTTGCCCATTATGTGAGCACCCCATCCCGATAGAGATGCGTCGGTCAGGAGTAGGAGATCGGGAGGAGGTTCGTGAAGAGGCACGACTTTGGATAGGTTTGCAGTGTTCATCCACCAGTGAAGGCATTCCCATGGGAAGTAGAGATCGGACGGAATTGTCAATTTGGATGATGGAAGATGGTTGCTCCAGTGATCGATGCGGAAATGGTAGAGCGGTCGAGTCAACCAGCGACCGTACGGAAGGAGGTCGGCTATTGAATCCATTTTGCCTATGAGGGAGTTCAGGGATGTCAGTGAGTGAGTTGTGGACCGAGAAAAGGTGAGGCAGTGGTCTAGTAGGTCGGTTTTCCTTTCCGTTGACGGCGTGATTGTGGCGTTCGTAAGGTTGAAATCTACGCCGAGGAAGATGAAGGTTTGTGCAGGTTGGAGTCGTGATTTCTCCCAATTGACTCCTAGACCAAGGCTGTGAAGAAGCCGGATGGTGAAGAAGGTGTCTTGCCGAAGTTGGTGGAAACAGATGTTGTTTAGGAGCCAGTCGAGGAAGGGCGTTGGCTCCCACTTGGTGACGGTGAAGGTGGCTTAGAATCGGCTCCATGACGAGAGTAAAGATGCGTGGAGCAGCGTTGAGGCCGAATGGTAGAGTTTGAAATTCGACAACCTTCCCTTGGTAGATGAAACGGAAATAGTGGAGGTACTTCCTGTGTAGGGGGATGTGGAGGTTGTATCTCGAGGTCGATCGAGATTGTCCATTCCAGAGGTTTTAGGGAGAGGCGTATGGATTGAAGGGTCTCCATTTTGAAGTGTTCGTTGTTCATGTAGCGATTTAGCGGTTTCAGGTTGAAAATCATTCTCTCTCCTCCGGACTTCTTTGGTCTCGAGGAAGATGGAGCTGTAGAAGCCAGGTTTGGAATGGTCGGGACAGAGGCGGATTGCGTCTTTGGTTAGAAGGGCGGCTACTTCTCTGGAGAGAGCGGGTGAAGTCTTGGTTGCGAGCTCCCAAGGAGGGGTGAGTGCCATCGGAGGATTTGAGTTGAAGGATGGTTGAAAGCCATGGGATACGATCGATAAGATGACTTTGTCGGTTGATATTTGACGCATGCCGTTTTGAAGTGACTGATTCGGCCGCCTACAGGGAGAGGATGGGCATAGCCACTTGCGGTGAAGGGGTTTTCGACTGGAAGCGGAGGAGTACTTGCTGCGGTTGTCGGAGTGGAGCTCCTTCTGAATTTGTTGCTGTTGCGTGAGTTGTAGTGGTTGTTCCCTCGAAAGGGCTGATTCCGGCGGGGAGACGGTTTCCTTTTGTCACGGAACGATTGGTCGTTGGACGTCGGAGGAGGTGGTGGCTTGGGATCAGAAGTGTGGCGTTGGAAGGGTTTACGGAAAGGCTGGTTGTTTGATGGTTTGAACGGTTTCTTAGGCTTGCGGGCAATGTCCAAATGAGGGGCAAGGGTTGGGATACTGCCTCTGAAGAGTGTGTCCGTCTCATGAAGAGGTTGGTTGCGGAGGATGTGTTTGGTGGAAGTGTTTAAGTTGGGTGTGGTGCTTAAGGCGATGTCCCTGAGCAAGAGGGTTGAGTTGAACAGTGCCTTGGTGAACCAGTTGAAGGAGTAATACAAAGCGAATTACATTTTCTTAAAGAGTTCAGATATGAGGAAGTGGAGATATTTGATGTTCCTTTGGCTGGTTTCACGGGGAAGTCTTTCGCAGAGGGCGTTGATAGCCGTGGCGAGGACGTCGGCTTGAGAGTTGGCGCGAAGGCCTAGACGGAGTATTTTATCATTTTCACGGAGCACGGCAGTGGGTACTTCGGTGCGACGGGGGATGTAGAGGGCAGAGCCGAAATCCATTTTTGCTTTGGTCGACAGAAACTCAGATTGTTGGTAGGTTTCAAACAGGCGAGGGTTGGCCGCGCCGTCACCAGTCGCTCTGAAGAACCAGGATTCACGGCCTGGGCGAGGGGGTGGTGGATCCTGGTCGAGTTCGAGGGGATCGCCTTAACCGAGGATGGACCCCCCCGTTCTGAGGAGTGTTGTGAGTAAGGCTGTAGACTGTCCAATCTTTGCTTTTTCACGTTTGTTTTTGTCCCGAAGGCCATAGCCGAATCCCGTTGACAGACCTCTGTTCTTCGGCTTAGGGGCAGAAGAGTCCGGTTTGTAGAGATAATCGTCGGGGATGATGGCTTCGACTGCTTTGAGAAGATCAAACAGAGGGATAGCAGTTGGATCATCGTCAGCTTGAAGGGAATCTTCGTAAGAGTCGAGCGGGGGCTGAGCAAAGTTGACTCTCTGCGGAGCTTGCCGGCCTAAAACAGAGGCTGAATCGAGATCGTCTTCCGTGTTCAGGATGCGGGAAAGAAGATGCTAAAGGTCAGCTGCAGAAAAATCAGGGCGGTGTTTCTTCGAAGGTGTTTGGGTGCAGGGTTGTTTCCGCTTGCGAGCATCAGTGTCGGAGGATGCAATCCATTCTTGGACGTATGAAGCGGCCTTTGAAGGGGGTTTTCCCCGTCGAAGGGCGGTTTTCGTAAGAATATTCTTTGATGGAGCGGTCCATGAGACGATGAATTTCTTGCGTGGACAAGTGTTCCGTCTCAGGTTCAGGATGTGAGGCCAATGACAAACCATGATGCTGTAGAGCGAGAGATGGCGAGGTTGAAGGCTGCTGCTGGGTGCAGGGCAACGGTGAAACAGAATGATCATGAGTTAACAAGGCCGTGGGTCGAGATGGAGACGGCAAGGGCACGACGCTGGGGTCAGGTGGCGGACTTGACGGTAAAGATTCCATAATGTGTCGGCGAACGTTCACAAAGATGGAGAAAGGGCGCAAATGGTTGACGAATAAGTGATGAAGAGGAACGGCCGGCGAACGGGAATGGCAACGATGAGCGAACGGGAACGGCGAACGGGCAGTGAATGACAAATGACGGACGGGCTGGGAATGACAGGGCGTTAACTCTCAGGCTAGGAGCGTGAACGACGAACGGACAGCGAACGGTGAACAACGAACGGGCAGTGGAAGGGTGAACGAGCAGCGCACGACGGGCGGCAGCAGGCGGCGTGGAGTTCCGGCATAGGACATGCGAACACCGAACGGGCTGCGGGAGGCGAACGGGCTGCGGGAGGCGAACGGGCTGCGGGCGGCGAACGGGCTGCGGGCGGCGAACGGGCTGCGGGCGGCGAACGGGCTGCGGGCGGCGAACGGGCTGCGGGCGGCGAACGGGCTGCGGGCGGCGAACAGGCTGCGGGCGGCGAACGGGCTGCTGGAAACGAATAGCGAACGGGAACGGAGAGGAGAGCTTCTTTCCAGGCGACGTCTGCGACGAGAGCTTGAGGAAAAGAGATGGCCGCCATGGGTGAGCGATCTGCTTTTATAGGAGGACTGCGCATGATGACGCATGCGCAGTTGGGGTGCGCACTGGCCGGATCAGGAGAGAGAAAAACCTCAAGTCATAAAGAGCACTCAGGAACTGAATGCAATTTAATTTACAGGTAGTAGAAATTTTCTACCGACGCTTAGAAAGATGTATTTTACAAAATGTACAGATTTTTTGGAGTGGGAGCGCCAAGAAAATTTGGTTTTTGATTTCAGCCCTCAGGTTTTTGGTCGGTGGTGTTAAGGTGTCCTCACCACGAGTGTCTAATACAAGACCACGTTTACAACAGTTAACCTCGTCAGAGTCTGGTGGCGGGCACAGCACTGACGGGTTCCCTAGGGTTACGAGCCGGCTGCTCCCTAAAAAGGTTTCACCAACTTCGCACTTTATTCAGAAAACGGGATAAACAGGAATTTTGGTTTCTTTCGTGGGTATTGGTGGCCGAATTGGTGGTGAAAAGGACCATTGGTTTAGAGATGAAGTCTTGCTTCCGTCTTCGTTTTCTGAGTGCTTAAGGGGGCTTGATGACACATCTGGTAGCTACGATGAAGCCCAGACGATGTAGTCCACTGGCTTACTTCGTCATCTCTCTGAAGTAATGGCTTGCGAAGACGGAGCTGTTTCGCCATGAAGCTGCAGCCAGGATGTCAGAGACTGGAACGGAGTTGTGGAATGCCCAGGAGGTGGAGAGTGCCCTTAACTTGTGCACTGTAACCCTAATACCCTCATCATTACAATTGATATCGGAGTCTTCATAAGCGCTTTGAATTGTCTCACAGATCCATTTTGATATGATGGCCGCTAAGTCTTGAGATGTAGAACCGTATGATCGGACGGGGCAAAAGTAACGTTCGGGTTCTTGTCCCATGATGTGTGTTAAGAGCCGGAATGACAATGGGTTTGGTAGGTTCGCAGGGTCCTTGTGTTTTGGCCCGGAGGTCAGCGCTTGGTGTTAGTGTGACGTAGGTATTGTCGGGAGCATGCAGTATGCTGGGTCAGCTGAGAGTGCTTGTATCTCACTGCAACGGAGACTTGAAGCTAATGTTATGAGAAAGACGGTTAAGATGGCCATAGGGCAGTTCAGGAGCAGATCATAAGGATAGGACGATGGATAGATCCGAGTCTGGAAAAGTTCTCTTTTTTGCTGGTCGTTCCATTTCGAAAGATTTGATTAGGGACAAGATCTTGTAGTCATCAATTAGATGATTGCTTCATGAAGTTTTGAAGACAGAAATACGTGCTGAGCAGTAAATGAGGATCGTGCAGCCTTTAGTCCTTCGGTAAAAAGTGTGTTGAGAAACTTCGAGAGTTCGGCAATAGGGGGATTGACAGGTTTGACTTTCCTTGTGTCACACCAATGAAACCATCTTGACCAGTGGATGATGTAGATTCGGTTGGTTGATGTTTTGATTGCAAGACTTGCGATCCTAGATGCTTCCTCCTTATCAATATCTGCCTTTCTTGAGGAATTTGACGATAGTAGCCACCCGTGCAGATGTAGGGTTTGTAGATTTTGGTGGGTCTTGCTTACCTTTTGTTGAGTGAGTAGATCTGGTATAATTGGAAGGCTTCTTGGATCGTCTATTAGAAGGTTCAGAAGGAGTGGAAACCACGCTGCTGATGGCCAGTTCGGAGCTATTAGCACGAAGAGGCTCCCTGATTGTTGGATCTTCTCTACGATCTGTGGCAGTAACTTGAATAGGGGGAAGAGGTAGGACTACAGGTTCTCTCATGGGAAGGTCAAGGCATCTACTACTGTTGCCCTTTCGTCCAGATCGGGCTTGCGAAGAGGGAAAGTCTGGCATTGTGCCTCATGGCGAAGAGATCTATCATTGGGGTGCCCCAGATGTTGAAAAGTGATTCACAGAAGGATTTCTTTAGCATCCATTCCCCTGTTGGTGGTTTCTTGCGCGATAGAGTCTGCAATGACATTCCTGCTGCCTGGGATGTGTAAGGGGAGGACTGTTGTGTAGGGTTGTAGGTCCGGAAATATTTCCGGAAATATTCACGGAAAAATTGGAAAAATTGAAATATTTCCGAGACATGCCGGAAAAATTGAAAAAATGTAGTTTAAACATTTCTTTTAAAACTCTTTGCAGCAACATCACGTAATCAGAAATGTTACATTGCCAAATCCAAAAAGTTCAGGCAAGCTCATTTACATCTTTCATAACCCAAAACTTTTAAGGACCAGTGAAAGTAATCATGAACAAGCGAACTCGCGAAGTAAAGTAACCAAGCCTACTACTACAACAAGTACAGGCACTGCAAGTGCAACAACAGCAAGTGCTGATGTATCTGATGCTGATCCAGCTGCACAAGTACTACAAAAACTACAAGTACAACCAATGGCTATATTCATGATGACCTGAACAGTTTTAACGTTAGTATAAACTTATGCTAAGTAAAACTGTAAAAAGTATTAATCGGTCTAAATTGTCAAAACAGTTAATTTTACCAAATTCTACCTTTTAGGAGTCTGTAGAATGCGTAAGCGTAAGTGACAGCAGTAGCGATTGTGAAAGGTCCGTGTCAAATAATGAAACTGACCAGCAATAAGATGAAGATGATGACTATGATGGCTCAAAACTTACCATTTTTTTTATTACTCTT
This sequence comes from Lithobius niger, assembly GCA_023313725.1. Lineage (NCBI taxonomy): Eukaryota > Metazoa > Arthropoda > Chilopoda > Lithobiomorpha > Lithobiidae > Lithobius > Lithobius niger. Next base: position 156,323 of record JAHWFP010030737.1, read on the forward strand.
GTCTGTCACAAAGTTGTTTGTGAACCAAAATTATTATTGAAATACAAAAAAAAAGAACATTTTGCCGGCCCCCAGCCAGGCCGGCTAAAAATGGTTTCTTTTTTGCCTAAAACATACTTAACCTGATAATTTAGCATTACATTGTCCTCAATTAATGTTCTCCCTGGACGTTTTTTTGTAGCTTGTAGACACCTGCTTGCATGACCCACTGCGCATGCGCAGTCCTCCCTATATAAGCAAGAACGTGGTTGGACTCGGCATACATTTTCCTCTCAATCTGTCAGGCGGTGACTCGAGAGGGGAGGCAGGGCGGGCTTAGGTTAAGTATGTTTTAGGCAAAAAAGAAACCATTTTTAGCCGGCCTGGCTGGGGGCCGGCAAAATGTTCTTTCTTTGTTTGCCAAACATATTAACCTGATAATTTAGCATTATCAGCAGACCTCGTCAAAGCATGGTGGAGGGCACCGATCTGACGGGGCGCCCCGGGTTGCAAGCAGGCTTCCCCCAAAATTTTATTTAGAAAATTTGCACTTTATTCAGAACAGGAGGTTGGAACAGGAATTTGGATCTCTCTCGTGGGATATGGTGGCCCTGAAAAGGACCGTTGTTTGAGGGTTCTTGCTTCCTTCAATGGATGGCTTGCTTCTTCTGGGTGGCTTGCTTCCGTCTGTGGATGGCTTGCTTCCATCTTTTGGGACGGCTTGCTTCTGCTTCATTCTGAATGTGCTTAAGGGGGGGTTGACCACGGTCCTGGCTGCGACGATTGGTCCCAGCCGGTGTAGTCCTTCTTCTTCCTTTGACATGTTCCTTAGGTAGTGTGACGTGAATGTCGTTGGATGTCGCCAGGAAGCGGCTTGTAGAATCTCTTCAATTGGGGTGGCGTTATGGTATGCCCATGAAGTAGACACTGCTCTAACCTCGTGTGCTGTTGCTCTCTGTCTGTTAAGGTTGGCTTTGTCGTATGCGATGTCCATTGTTTTCTTAATCCAGCGGGAGATCATGGCCGCTGAGGTTTCTCCTGTTTGTAAATCAACGGGTAGGAAAAGTTGGTTTCTGCCCCTACGAATGTCATCGTGTTGGGTTCTCGTGAAGTAGAAACGAAGCGCCCGGATGGGGCATAGAAGGCGTTCTGGTTCATTCCCTGTTAGGTTCGTGAGTGCTGGAAAGGTTATGGGTTTTGTAAGTTCAGAGGGTTTTTGAGTTTTGGCTCGGAACCCCGATCTTGGGTGAAGGGTTACTGAAGAGAAATTTGGTCCAAAGATACAGTAGGCTGGGTCGGCTGACAGAGCTTGGATTTCGGAGCAGCGGGCGCTGGCTGCTAATGTTACGAGGAAGACAGTTTTCCTCGTTAAGAGGTGTAGGGAGCTGTCTTGCATTGGTTTGTAGGGAGCTTCCATTAGTGATTGGAGGACGATCGAGAGATCCCAGTCCGCAATCAGTCTTCTTGAAGCAGGCCGATCGTTTTCAAGAGCGGAGGAGGGCCGAGATACGATAGTCATCTAGGAGTTTAGTCTTGTCTGCTGCTTTGAACACTGAGTTTAGGGCTGATCGATAAACCAGGATTGTAGAGCCTTTGAGCTTGTCGATGTTGAAGAGGTCGTTGAAGAATATCAGCAGTTCAGGTAGAGTGGGGTTGATTGGATTGATTTCCCTTGCGAAACACCAATGAAACCATTTGGCCCAATGGCTGTCGTACATCTTGTTTGTTGATTCTCTGGTGGCTCTTGAGGCAATGCGGGTGGCATCATCTTTATGAATTCCTGCCTTCTGGAGGAGTTCGATGATAGTAGCCACGCGTGAAGGTTTAGGTTGGGGAGGTTTTGGTGAAGTTTCGACCCTTTTTGTTATGACAGAAGATCTGGAAGATGAGGGAGGGATCTTGGGGTGTCTACTAGTAGTGACAGTAGGTGTGGGAACCACGGTGCTGATGGCCAGAATGGGGCTATTAGAAGAAAGAGGCTTTGGCTTTCTTCGGCTTTTTGAAGTGCTTGGGGAAGCAGTTTGAAGGGTGGGAACAGGTAAGCGTAGAGGTTGTGCCATGGATACGTCAGGGAGTCGACTGCCAGGGCTTGGTCGTCCGGGATCGGGCTGATGTAGTGGGGAAGTCTGGCATTGTGCCTCGTGGCGAATAGGTCGATCATGGGGGTTCCCCACGTCATGAAGAGAGATTCGCAGATGGATTTCTTGAGGCACCACTCCCCTGTTGGTGGTGAACGGCGTGAGAGGGAGTCTGCAATGACGTTCCTGTTCCCTGGAATGTGGAGAGGCAGTAGGGTGATGTTGGAGATGAAAAGGTTGAGAATCTCTGAAGTTGTGGAGAAGTCTGGATTTGGTTCCACCTTGTTTCTTTATGTAGGCTAGTGCCGTGGTGTTGTCGGCTTGTATTTGGACGACTTGGTTTTTGATTGATGGGAGAAAATGCTGTAAAGCCAGGAGGATTGCACGAAGCTCGAGGAAGTTGATGTGCTGAAGTTTTTCTTCTTGCCAAGTCCCTGATGTTTCCAGGTTGTTTAGGTGGGCTCCCAGCCGTGGTTTGATGCATCCGTGAAGATGACGAGGTTTGGGGGTGGTTCGTGGAGAGGGACTGATTTCGTAAGGTTCATGACGTCTGTCCACCAAAGGAGGCTGTTGCGAGGGAAGTCGTCGTGGAAGGGGAACTGGTGATCTGGGTTGAGATGAGGGTTTGACCACTTGTCGATCCGGTGGTGGTGGAAGGGTCTTACCATCCAGCGGCCGTAAGGGACGAGTGACGCCAGTGAGTCTAACTTCCCGATGAGAGAGTTTAGTTCCCGTAGGCAGAATGTTGGTTGAGACTGAAAGTGGCGAATGTGACGGAGAAGGTCTTGTACTCGTGTCGGGTGATGGAGAGATTAGGGCCGATGAGATTGAATGAGGCGCCTAGGAACGTGAATTTTTGTTGCGGGGTGAGGCGAGATTTGGGGATGTTGACGCCGAAGCCCAGTTGGCTCAGTAAGCTGATTGTTCTGTCCCTGTCTTGTTCGAGACGGTGGGGATCCTGGTTGTGTAGGGTCCAGTCGTCCAGATATGCACTTGCTTTGATTTGATGTTGGTGGAGGTTTGCTAAGATTGGCTTCAAAATCGTGGTGAAGACTCTTGGAGCTGCGTTCAAACCGAAAGGAAGACAACGGAATTCGTAAACTTGGTTGTCGTAAATGAAGCGGAAGAATTTTGTGGCGGCTGGGTGGAGAGGGACATGTAGGTATGCGTCTTCCAGGTCTATGGAGATCGTCCAGTCGTTCTGTTTGAAGGAGAGGCGTATGGATTCTAGTGTCTCCATTTTGAAGTGGGGATTGTCGATGTACTTGTTTAGTGGTTTCATATTGAAGATTAGCCTTTGGCCCCCTGTTTTCTTTGGTCGGGTGAAGATGGAGCTGTAAAAGCCCGGACCCGGGATTTGTTTTTTGATGATTGCATTCTTTGTTAGGAGGAGTGAGATTTCCGACGTGAGGGAGTGTGATACTGGGGTCGTGAAAGTCCACGGAGGGCTTGATGCGAGTGGTGGTCTTGAAAGAAAGGATGGCTGGAAGCCGTCTTTTATGATTGAGAGTACTTCTTGGTTGGTGGTCTTCTTGGTTGGTGGTCTTTCCAAGCCGGGAAGAAATGGCGTAGTCTCGCGCCGACAGGGAAGCGAGAGAGCCGGCGATAGTCATTGGTTGCGACGTGGTTTGCGGCTGCCGGGAGACGAGAGTCGGCTGCGGCGGTCGGGAGTTGCGGCGCATTTCTGGTTAAAGCGCTGACTGGGGCGAGAGCGTGGATGACGGTCGGTCCGAAAGGGCTGCTTCTTGCCGAAGGGAGTGTCGCATCGTGTGACACTCGAGGGCGCCGATGGTTTCTCGGGAGAAAGGCGGCCGACTTGGTGCCTGTTTGGTTTAGATGATCGAAAGGCTAGTTTGTCTTGTCTTACGGGTTTAGGTTTGCGGGAGATGTCCAAGTGAGGAGCTAGTGTCGGAATCAATCCCCTGAAAAGCGTATCGGACTCGTGAAGCGGCTGGTTGCGTAGACGGTGTCTAGTTGATTCGTTTAAGTTGTGGGCGGTCTTGAGGGCAGCTTCCCGTAAGAGTAAGGTGTTGTTGAATAGTGCCCGTGTGGTCCAGTTCAAAGAGTGATAAGTTGCAAAACTTGCCTTTTGGAAGAGCTGCGATATGAGAGAGGGCAGGTTACGGATTTCTTCGGGGCTAGCGTCGGCCGATAGTTTCTCACAAAGTGCGTTGACTGCGGTGTTCGAGACGTCGGCCTGAGAAGCGGCTCGTAGGCTTAGGCGTAAACACTTGTCGTTGTCGTACAAGACAAAGGAGGGAACCTCAAGTCTTTTGGGGATGGTAAGTGCCGAACCAAAATCCATCTTGACTTCGCTGCAAAGGAATTCGCATTCTCGGTATGTGTCGAAGTTTTTAGGGTTAGTGGCACCGTCGCCGTATGGACGGAAGAAGCTCGATTCTCGGCCGGGCCATGGCGCTGGGGGTTCAGTGTCGAGCAGAAGGGGATTGCCTTTCCCTAGGAGAGAGCCGCCGTTGCGGAGCAGACAAGTCAGGTGAGTCGTCGACTGGCCTAGTAGACTGCGGGGTTTTGCGTCCTTGTCGCGGAGGGCGAAGCCAAAGCCGGTTTTGAGACCTCTGTTTATTACTGGGGCGTCAGCAGATTCAGAAGGCTTGTATAGGAAGCAATCCGGGACGGTGTTTTCGACTGTCTTAAGAAGAGATGCTAAAGGAATGGTCGGGTCGTCGTTGTTGTCGTCCGGGAAGTGAATATGCTTTGCGGGCGGTGACGGCATGTGGGAGTGTCGCGACACCGTGGTGGGGACGTGCGACACAGTAGTGGGGTCGTGCGACACTGATGAGTGCTTGTGCTTCTTGGCCGGTGGCGCGGAGTCGTGCGACACACGTTTGCGGTGTTCATGGCTTGAAGTAGAGGCGACCCAGTCACGAGTGTTGGCCTGCCGAACAGATGAGGTGCACGACGGGGGAGGCATCGGTGTCTTTCCGACAAGGCGGCTAAAGACCGAGTCGACGAAGTTGTGTGCTTCACTGCGTGTGACGCTTGTGTTGTCTGCGCGACGAACTGGAAGATAAGTCAAGCGGCGAGTCGTCGGGTGGTTGGCCGGCATGAGCCGTGGCTTCTCGGAACTTCTGCTTGGCGTCCCGAAGCAGCGCTTTGGCGTGTCGTACGTCTTCTGCCAAGACCGATAGAGCGGGAGGGGGCGGCGTGCGTTGGCCGTCTTGCAGCGGACGCGCAGCCGGACGCGCAGCCGGACGCGCAGCGGTCGACGCGGGCGGGAAGGATGGCCGGAGGAGAGAGAGCAGCATCCGAGGCAAGAGTAGTGTCGCACGGTGCGACATCCATCATTGGCGAGGGGCAGCGAAAATCCAAAATCCAAGCGGGAGACGAGGTGACGTGACGGAACCTCTGGAGGAAAATGAATGCCGAGTCCAACCACGTTCTCGCTTATATAGGGAGGACTGCGCATGCGCAGTGGGTCATGCAAGCAGGCGTCTACAAGCAACTAAAAAACCTCCAGGGAGAACATTAATTGAGGACAATGTAATGCTAAATTATCAGGTAATATGTTTGGCAAACAAAGAAAGATAATTTCTTTCACTTGTTTCCAATTTTTCCAAAGTTTCCAATTTTTCCGAAATTTTTCATCTGAATATCTGAATATTTCCGGGAATTTTATTTTTCTGGAAAAATTACAACCCTACTGTTGTGCCGAGCAGGATGCAGCGACGGAAGATTGCGGAGGTTATTTCGTGTAGGTTCCGTGATCTCGTTCCACCTTCTTTCTTGATTTAGGCCACTGTAGTTGTGTTGTCGGCCTGGACTTGGATGACTTTCCCTCGGATCAGTTCTTGAAAGTGCTGGAGAGCATTGAAGACAGACTTGAGTTCTAGGACGGTGATTTGGGCTTTGTCCTGTTCCGTCCAGGTTTAGGAAGTTTAGGAAGTGTCCGATGTGGGCTCCCCATTCTTCCATGGATACATCGGTGAGCAGCAGGAGTTCCGGTTGAGATTCTTGTAGCGGGACCGACTGGGAAATGGAGTGGACGTCTGACCACCAAAGAAGGATCTCCCATGGAAAATCCGGGCCGGTGACACAGTGGTGATTTGGGTGGAACTGTGTGGTTCCTCATGTGTCTATCCAGAAGGAATGATCTGGTCATCCACCTGCCGTAGGGGATTAAGTTCGCCATTGAGTCCATTTTCCCAATTACGGAATTTATTTCTGCGAGAGAGTGGTTTGGTTGTTGACGGAACTGACGTGTGTGATGCATGAGGTCTTTCACTCTGTCCGTAGAGGGTCTGATGGTTGCCGTCGTGAGGTTGAAATCTATCCTCAGAAAGATGAAGTCCTGTGCTGGTTTAAGTGTTCACTTCTTGACGTTCATGCCAAAACCCAATTGGTTGAGGAGGTTGAGTGTGTAGTCCTTTTGATCAAGAGTTTGGTGGGGTCTTGATTGCTTAGTAGCCAATCGTCTAGGTAGGCGCTTGCTTCCATCTGCTTCTGGTGTAGGTGTGCCAGGATTGGTTTTACGACCAGAGTGAAAACTCTCAGTGCAGAATTTAGGCCGAAAGGGAGACAATGGATCTGGGAGACTTTGCCTTGATAAAGGAACCGGAAGAGATGTTGAATTGATGCGTGGAGGGGGATATGAAGATAGGCATCTTCTAAGTCTAATGAGACAGTCCAATCGGTGGGTCTTAGAGAAAATTGAATTAATCCCAAAGTTTCCATCTTGAAATGGTGGTTTTCCATGCGGTGATTCAATGGTTTTAGATTGAAAATTATCCTTTCTTCTCCTGATTTCTTGGGCCTGAGAAAAATGTGGCTGTAGAAACTTGGTCTGAATGTGGGATGACATTCTTGGATTGCTTTTCTTCTCGAGTAGTTTCTTTATCTCGGATGTTAATTTTGGAGTTGGTTGACATGCGTACTCTCATGGTGGAGACTGAGCTAGATTCGAGATGAATGTCGGAAGAAAGCCTTCTCGGATGATTGAAAGGACGTGTTGATTGTAAGGTTCGACCGAGTCCGGGTAAATGCCCGACTCGGGGCAGAGTAATGCTATTTTTGACCCGGCTCGGACTCAGAAAAAATTTGACCGAGTACAAACAGGGTAATAATTATTTGTTAAAAAATTATTTTTATTTTCATAGTTTCATTTTACCTTTTGGAGGCACCTACAACTACTTGCACGCAATAGATATTCATTAAGATAATAATTTTTTGCTAATTACGGGCGGTAATGAACTAAAATTGAAACTCTCCGTTTTGAGAAAACACGTCCGAAATTCGGCGCTAGTCAAGCTACTTAACGTTGTTCTCAGCTGATCAGCGATAGTGTGAAGGTTTACAGGCTGCTTCTCCGTTTTAGTTTTGCGTTGTGGTTGCTCTTTAAATTTATTATTAATGTGAAACTTCACGTTTCTCGTGATTTTCAACGACGAACGAAACACAAGCATTTCCGTGAAATCTTAATGGAGCCATGGCAGCCGTGTTGAAATTGCGCCAAACAGGATGGTTCATGTGGAATAATAAGCAACGCACAAAACCATAAAATGATTTTCTGAAATGCCATAAATGTATTTTAATTTTCGTACATGTTTTGAAATTCGCCAAAACATCACTGGACGTTTTTGTTAACCAAAACTCAAGAACTGAAACGAATTCTCAAGTGTAAAGAAAAAATACAATTTCCGGATGACAGTTACGCTAAATAAGTTTAACAAAAACAAATCTTCACGAAGTTGAGAAACGAAGCAAAAGCCGCCTTGCTGTCCTCGTGTCAAAATTGACATTTCATTAACTGTGCTGCAGTGCAAGCACAACTTGAATTCATGTAGGCCTAATGCAAATTATTATTAATTACTTAGTACACTTGTTTAATTCATTTCCATTTTATCTTTTCTTAAAGCCAACATAGGCCTATTGGGAAACCAAAGTAACCGAAATACATTTTATTTTTCATTTCACTTTATTATTAAAAAATTTGAAACAAAGAATTACTGGTTATTTTAATTGTTGACTTTACGTTATTTAATATCGTAAAGTTTATAATTAATAAAATTGGTAGAAAGAATTACTGGTAAATTTTACAGCTTTTTTACGATGGTTTCGTCCGTTTTTTTGTGTGTTTTCGTCCACTTCTATTTTGCTTTCGTTTATTGTTATATTGTGTGCAATACAAAACTGGACAAAAGCAAAATGAAAATGTCTGACCCGGTCGATCCCTAATTGATTGTTCGTCAATTTTTCGCAAACTGGAAGGTGATGTTGCAAGTCAAGTTAGTGAGCGCCCACTGGATGACAAAACTGGTGGATGGCGTCATTGGTCTCTTTTGGTGTAGCTTACTTGCCTGGGGATGAATGACGACTTCTTTTGTCGGAAGGAGTTCCCTTATCGTTATTGCTATGGCTTTTGGTGGGAAAGTTCCGGGAAAACTGGTTCCAACGAAATGGATGGTTTTGTTCACCTCGATGGTTGTCGGTGTTAGAAAACTGTGGTTTATTCTTTGGCCACAATTCGTGGGGGGGGGGGGGGGTGAGCAGAAGAAGACTTGTACGAGTAAGGTTTGGAGAAGCTTTTTGATGAGTTTGAATTCTTAGAAGGGTTGAGTTTTCTTGATACATCAAGATGAGGTGCCAAGCTGGGGATCACGCCATGGAACAGTGTCAGACTAGTGGAGAGGAAAATTTCTTAGCTTGCGCTTCGTTGAATCGTCTAGATTTGAGGTTGTGGCAAGAGCGATGTCACGCATGAGAAGGGTGTTGTTAAATAATGCACAAGTGAACCAAGTCAGTGCATGATAAGTTGCGCAGCATGTCTTTTGAAAAAGTTGTGGAATGAGATTGAAGAGTTCTATAATCTCGGATGCAGAAAGGATCTAAAGAGAGTTTACAAAGTGCATTAACAGCCATATTTAAGACGTCAGCTTGGACGCAGCACGAAGGCCTAGACGAAACCATTTGTCGGTTTCGAAGAGCAGAAAAGTGGAGATTTCGGCCCGTTTTGGGAAATGAAGACGGTTCTGAAGTCCATTTTTACTTCTGCTGCGAGGAACTCAAATTCTGGAAAGGTTTCGAAGCTCTTCGTCACGATTGCACCTTCCCCTATTCAGGCACCGAAAAACCACCGAGGAACTATGCAAAAATTAACAGGTTATATTTTTTTCCAGCAACAAGAAACAAGGTATTTATTTTTATTGGCTTTAGCACAGTCACGCTAAACTCAAACAAACCTGGTTCAAAATAATTTAAGTACCGGTCTCCGAGCTTTAGCGAAAATATAAAACTAGTAATATGAAATACTTAGCGCAATATTGATAAACTCAAGTAAACCTGGTTTGAAATTTCAAGATGAGGACCAACTACACAGCACAAATACGCAAAACTTAGCAGAAACTTCGTTAACTTCTAGTAAACGGACTGAAATTCAAGTGTACCGTCGAGGTTTAGCGGAGTGACATTCCTAGAGCCAATCTAGACATCACGAGATCATGTGACTTCCGGTCAGTAGAGTAAACCTTGATATCACAAGAAAACGTGACTTCCGGTCAATACAGTAAACCTTGACATCATGACATCACGTGACTTCTGGTCAATATGGTAAACCGTAATAAAATGTTCGCCCCCTGATAGAGTAAGAGACCACAAGACCTGCAAAGTAAACTTGTTGGATGGTAAACTGTAATTTCGGCTAAAGTGCTGGTGTCAAAATTCCCTAGTTTTCAGCTGGAGGGGAAGTAGCATAAAGCGCAATTTCACGCCATCGTTCAGGAGTAGAGCAGTGAACGCACCCAAAGACATGTAGCCGAACGCAAATGCGTAGCCGAATAAAAATTTGAGGTAGCCACATACCTACAAATATACGTATGGATGCAAACATGTAGCCAAATACAAATACGCCTTGTGCACATCTGGAATTTGATGGGTAAACTATCGCGTTTCTAGATGTTCGTATTAGCAAACTCTGCCGAGGTAAAATTATTTATGCGACCGATATGTTTAAAATTTGACATACAGTTTACATTTGAATTCAATAGGTGCTTTCTGTGATTTGACGTTTAGGGAGGGCTTTAACTCCAAAGATAGCAATCATTAATTTGTTTAATGCAATTTTTTTTAAGCGTTTCGCCAAACAAATCTTGATAATTGACACAGTGTGTAATTGCCCTGCCACAATTAGTAACTTACGATTTTACGTAATCACTGGTGCAATTTATTTTTTGCACTAATAGTATGAACTACTGTTATCATTAGTAAGCAAATAAAATACATGGCGACTTTACAGTTTCGTAAGACACTCACAACCAGGCATAATCTGACGACAACCAAAATATGTGCTGTCATACGAAAATTCCATGAGGGCAAAAGGACCAATAAAGCTTTCCCCATAGAAAGTAGTGATATCAGAGGCAAAATGACTGCCACCAACTTTTTCATTCCAACCCTGATCACTTTCTGACACCTTCGTGGTTGTCGGGTAAGCTTTAGTGATTTCGGTTCGGACCACAAACTTGGTGGCAACCATTTTGGCTCTGATATCACTGCTTCGTATGGTAAAAACATGGTGGGCCCCGTTAGCCTTGTGGGGTTTTTGCACGACAGGAAATGAATGTAATTACTACATCTCAATTTTTAAACTGCAGACATGGCTAAAATCACTATAACAAACGTCAGCAGGTCACAACAAACCTACCTATCTTCTGGAGAAATACATTTGATTGCTACTGGAGTCAACACTATTCCGTTAAATCGTTGTTGCAGTCGTATGATTTTGACGAGTCCTAATCGTGATAATTTTCGTCCTGTGCATCTTTTTGGATCACAATGCTGTAAATCCCACATGCATACAGGAAAAGGGACATTCACTGATAGTCCATCTTCAAAATCTGGATTTTCTTCTGGCACACTATTAAAAACAACATATATTTTAAAAATGGATTGATACCTTCTGCAATTGTACATAATTATAAACACACTGCTGCCAAAACTGCTGCATGCAGCTGTAAACAAAAATAAAGGTGACACAGAAAGAGAATCAGCAATACCGGTAATTCTGCGACAGGATTTTCAAAAATGTGAGTTTTCTTCTGGAGGAAGGGAGGGGGAGGGGGAGAGGAAGAAGCAGGATCAACATAAAAGCTGCAGGCATATTTTTAACCAACAACTCAAAGCATACACGTTTTTAGTAGCTGCAATCATCAGGGTATTTCCCTCCAAAAAATTCACTCACGACGTTACAAGAATAAAATGTTTAATCCACATGATTATACTGATATGTACTTGGACTTACATATTATTGGGTTGCTCAAAGCAACTTACCCTAACTAAAAGGAAGGGCACAAACACTCGTGTTGACGTCTAGTAACTGGTTGTTTATTATGAGCTAGGCACATACATTTATAGCTTATGTTAAGTCACATGGCTTGTTACTATTGGCTGACAATAACTGATAGGTGCAAGATGCACCCTGTAACAACGAATCAGAGCAATGATGTTTAACACCATGAAATGGCAAAGGATAACATGCAAATACTGTGTGCACGAAAGGTGCACACAACAACAAATCTAGGAACAGACCAATGCCCCCCTATTAATGAAAGCATTGACTATTCATTAATCATTTACTTCGTTTCGTATAACATTTAATCAGTTTAAGAATTCATTTTCTTTAAAAAATTTTGTAGATTTCTAGACCAAACTTTATTATATTGCTGGTCTGCAAAAATTTTAAACTATTATTTGCCAAATAACAGAATTTATGAACGCCGCAACATGATTCAGAGATGTACAGTACAATGACGCTGTCAAAAATTCAATACGAACTGACAATTCAATTGATAATTAATTATTTCATAATTTGAATTAAATTTTTAAATACTTTTCAAAATTTTAATCATTTTCAGAAATTGATGTTCGCATTTTCTTTGTGCCTTGCTTCAAAATTGATTTTATATTGCCGGGAACAAGTTTTTGTAGCTTGTTGGGTACTTCCAGCAATCGGTAGTTTTACATAACCACAGACGTCAAACTTTGTTTCTATTTGAGTAAGTCAATTGGCTTAGTTGCTCCCCAATTTGACGGCTTTTTCCTCAATAGAGAAAAAATAGAAAAGAAAACACAATTCATTAGACATAATATTTTTTACAATTTTTTGAAACAATTTATAACAATTCTACAGTTTAGTGCTTCTTTTCTCTAAAAAAAGTCTGTCTATTCAGACTACGAATAACGTTAGACAAAACATTTTCCTGCTACTCAGGACAATTAAAACCGAAGTCTTTCTACGAATTCACAATTAACTGATAAGACAAAATTTGGGCGCTACTCGTCCACAATTAAAATCGTAGTCAACATTTAATCGTTAAATTTTAAAATTTTGATTAACAATTAAAAGTGAGCACACATAAAACTCGAACGATACATTACAATACCTGTTACTGAAGCCAACACTTCATTTAAATTATTACAATTCGGTGAGTTGAAAACTAGTTCTGCTAATTATCTGCAGGAGATAGAAAACATAGCATTAGACATTTTAAAATTCCAACACAAAGTCACTTCACAAGTTCAACTTAATGGGCTTAATCTTCTTTCGCTGTGCACGATTTTTTGCGAGTGATATTTCCGGTTGGCTTTACGTTTGAAATTAGACTTAGAGCTGCCAGCTGTGTGTTCGGAAAGTTCAGGTGCTTTATCAGAATCTTGCCTGTCAATAACGACATTCGGGACCGATGGACTCGTTTTTCGACCAAGGGACTTTCTACATGTTTCTGATTTATTCTGTAACGGAATATTTTCTTCAGCTTGCGAATCACTCAAATCGTGTAAATAATTTTTTGCTTTCTTCTTAGAACTTGAACTATTCGAAGGAACTTGGGAAATTGGTGACGTTTGCTTGCTAGATAACGCAGGCATGTCATTAGTTGCGTCAACGAGTGGGGTGACGCCCTTATTTGGCAATGTTTTGTTTCTCTCAGCCTGATTGGGTGATGTAAACACGATCGACTGCCTTCTTGACTTCCGACTCACGTGGTTTGGAGATTGAGCCGGAACCGAGCTTGGAAAATCGGCATTATTCGAATTTTGCATATTCTTGTGTGGAGAGCCATCGGGATTTATCGTTTCATTGGGCAAACGTGCGCGAATTTGCGATATGTTACGGCGTAGTTTTAAACCACTTTCCGTGAGTACTTCGTAGTTTGAATGGTCCAAACATTTAAATATCGCTGCTTGTTGCCAAAGTCTCTTACTAACGGTATAGTCTCTAGTCCAGATAGGCGAGAATTCTTAAAACACTTCATGCTTTTTGTGTGCGGAACTTGAGTTTATTTTATCCTGCTTTATTTTTATTTTCTGCTGTAAATCGGGTTTTAGCAAGTCTAAGCAAGTTCGAATTTCTCTACCGAAAAATAATTTTGCAGGAGTTTCACCTGTAACTGCGTTGGGACAATTTCTGCTTGCAATATGGAACTCATTTAAAGATCTTTTAATAGTTTTACCTTCACTGCGTGCTGCTTTGAAAGCCTTTTTGAACTCACGAATGTAAACTTCGCCAAATCCATTCTGCTTAGGGTCGTAAGGCGCACCTGTTAGATGCCTAATTCCCAGTGTTTTAACAAAAGTTTGAAACGAGCTACTCATCCATTGCGGCCCATTGTCTGAAACGAGCGTTTTTATTTGCCCGAATTCGACCATATACCGTTCAAAAACTTCGATAACTTTATCAGATGTAGTTTTCTTCATAAATTTTACAAACGGGAATTTACTATGCGCATCAACAATAACAATGAAAGTTAAACCTTCTACAACGCCAAAATCAGAATGAATTCTGTCCATATGCTTAAGGGGATACTCCCAAGAATGTTTTGGACCAGGTGGCTTTTCACCTTTCAACTCTTGGCAAGCAGTACAACGTTTAACTTTAGCCTCTAGGTCAGCATCAATTGTAAAGAAGCTAGTCTTCACCAACAGATTTGAGAGGAGACCTCTGCTCAAAAGATCAAAAACCTGAGGGTTTATCGTTTTCGCAACGAACATTTTCTTCATTTGCGCTCGCTAGCGCTCATTAGGCCTATAACGACCTCCGTCTGCAAAACACCATATCTTCATGATTAATGGACCAAAACGTTTGATATTTGCGGCCCTTAATAAACAAGAACTGTATCTACAATCCTGTGAAGACAAATCCATGAATTTCCACTTTAATCATTTTCTACAGCACTTAGAAAAAGTCACCAAACTGACCGGCGCCACACGCAAATCTTCAATCGCCATTTTCGACAAAATTGTAAATAAACTTGTAACTACTTTATTTCTTTTGCAGGCATAAAGCCAACCAGCTTAGTGTTGTTTAGGGAGTATTTTACTTCACATATATGTAATTGAAAACCACAACACTTGATGTTTTTATTCTAGCAATGGCCAAGTTATGTATGAAAACTTCGACTGTTATTTTTATTATTAGCGGCTGCAATAATATTTCACTTATTTACATGCGTTCTAGCATTCAGGGAATAAGCTGGTATATTTAACCTTTTTATTTTTCATTTAATTGGGCAACAGTTTAGCAAAAACTGGGTTTCTAAACACTACTGAACTCGGCAAACATTCCCTCGATTTTACCGGGCAATTTTTTTCAAAGTGTTTATCTTGTATTTATTTCAGAGCTCCGACCATAGTAACGATCTTCCTGCTATAAAAATCACGTTTGTATAAAGGTTTGAGCTAAACACTTCGTTTCCCCCCCCCCTCCTTCAATAGTTGCAATACATAATATTGCCGTTTTAATTAATAGGCCTTCTCACGTTGCGAGTTCAAAACTCAGTTCCAACGGCCTCCTAGTCCACGAAAGTCGGCAATTCCCTTTGCCCTCTTTGTTGCCAAAGTTCCCCTCCAACCAGATTGCAGTATTTTTTCCCTCACCCACTCAGAACGTCAGGCTATCCTGCCCGTCCGCGCTGCCCTACCTACTTCCGGTAGTGACAGCCAGGCCGGGTTGAGTCAGTCTTTCCTCCTCCGAGGCGATCCCTCTTCCCCGCACCCCCCCTCCGTCGCTCTCCTACAGGACCGCGCCTGCCCTCCTCTTGCCAGCCGAGCAGCTGCTATAAAACCAGGCTGTGGGAGAAATTCGATAGCATAGCTCAACTCCAAGTCAGACGTTACTACGGCGGTCGGAGCAGAGATGTCCCAGTCCGAATGTTGCCATGCCGGGCAAGGTAGTAGTTTAGGTAACTAGTTTTAGCTTTAATTTATTTTTTCGGATTCTTATTCTAAAATTTAATTTAAAGATTTTAACTTAACTTTTGACTTGGGTTCGCGATTATGGGTAGTTAAACCATCGGCATTTCTGGTATCCCCTCCCATAACTTAAGGGTTTAAGGTCCCCTTTCTAAAAACCGGCTTTTTTTTCTGTTTGGCTCACAACATGTGAACAAACTTTTAGATTCACCAAGGTCCTGTAGCATAATTACAGAAGCATAGACTTCGATGGTTAGGGCCCTGATTATTGCTAGCTTGACTCAATGTGAAAGAGTAGATTTGATCTTGTGCAAGATGCCTTGAAACAAAATCTTAAATTAGACTAAGACTGAAATTTGTGAGAGTACAGTTTCTAACTTAGAGGTGTTTAGGTGACACCAAAGAACTTTTTCTATTCGAAATTGTAAGTGTGAATTTTCTTAAATGTAAATTCTTTGCCGATAATTTTTTTATGTAAAAATTACTTGTGTGCTTTTATTTAAAGCTATTCAGTTGTTGTAAAAAGACTAGTTGCCAATGTAATGTTATTCATTCCCCCTGTTTATTAAAACGAAGAGTTTTAAACTCAGTTGCTTCTAGAAAGATTTAATTTGCTAGTGTTTTAACTAAAAACAATTCTTTTTATTTTAAAGCCTAAGGTTAGCAATTAAACCACCCACCTGGTGGCAGCGAACGAAATCCGATTAGTTAGTACTAAAACTTTAGATAGGACATAGACGCTCTATTCCTAACCGTGCAGTAGTGACTGCTATGCTTGTTTAAACTCCGTAAAAGTAAAAACGGCCACCCGAAGTACTTCTAACTTTCCCGAGACCACACCAGATGTCGGTGCAGAACAGTAGGCACCTCTAGGACCTGTAAGCACCGCTACACAATTTAGGCCACCAACATTTACCTCGTGCTAAAGATTTTATCTTGACAATTCCTAAGTGTCCGACGTGCAGATCTTGCAGTATTCTGTCGCGCAGGCTGGTAGGCACGATTATACGCAATCCCCAAAACAGGGTTTCGGACTCAACAGATATTTCATGTTTTCGTAAAAAATACGGCTTTAATTCAGCCACTTCTGTTTTTTCGGGCCAGCCATACCTCAAAATTCGCATAAGAACAGGATCTTTTTTTAATTGCCTTAACTAGGGTAGTATTAAGTACTGGTAAGGATTCAATGGACTGTGAAAAAAGCACTTTGAAAGAAGTTTCATCATCCGAATCCTCAGCAGTATTTTCAAGTGGCAAACGAGACAACATATAAGGTGTTAAGTTGTATTTTCCAGGCACATGTTCTAATGTATACGAGTAGCCATTTAACTGAAGTGCATAACGCTGCACACGGCTCGCAGCCATTTGAGGTATTCCATTTTTTGGACCAAAAATCCAAATAAGAGCTTTCTGGTCTGTTTGGAGAGTGAAATGATTCGAATACAAGTATTGATGGAATTTTTTCACTCCCCAAGAAACCCCAAGCGCTTCTTTATCAAAATGAGAATAATTTTGCTCTGCTTTTGTGAGCTTCCTTGAAGCAAATGCAATAGGTTTAACTTGGCCATTTGGTAGGGTATGCATCAAACACGAACCTAGACCATAGGGACTTGCATCTGTGGCCAGTTTTAGCTTATATTTGGGATTATAGTGTACTAAAACATTGGAAGTTTTAAACAACTGTTTTATTTTAGTCATAGCTGCATCGCAAGAAGGGCCCCAAATCCACTTTTGCTTGGGACTAAGTAATTTGGTTATGGGAATCAATTCATGGGCCAAATTTGGCAGGTATTTTGCATATTGATTAATAAAACCGAGAAAACTTTGCAAGTCAGATATATTTCTAGGATTAGGAGCATTCATCACTGCCTCAATGACCTCTGGTAAGTTTGTCAAACCTTCCGAATCGATTTTATGTCCTAAATATTTCAGTTCAGATAGGCCAATTCTACACTTCTCCAGACCAAGCCGGGCTCCAGAATTTTGCAAGGCAGACAACAATTTGTCAAGATTGTCATCATGTTGAGCACCCTGCCCACTGACGAGAATATCGTCGTAAAATGGTTCACAATTGCTAATTCCTGATGTTACGCTAACCATAAATCTTTGGAAGATACCTGGGCTGCTAGCCAACCCAAATGGACATCTTAAAAATTTAAACAATCCAAGGGGCGTATTAATTACAAGTGCTTCCTGAGATTCTGAATCTAGCTCCATCTGAAGGAATGCATCCTTAAGATCAATCAGACTGAAAGTATCACTTCCAGAAAGCCTGCCAAACAACTCAGCAACAGTGGGAACCAGGTAATGGTCAATTTCGAGCTGCGGATTAACGGTAGTTTTATAATCGCCAACAATTCGAATACCACCACCTGCTTAATGGACCACCACAATGGGCGTGGCCCACCTGCTGGTACTTACCGGCTCCAAAACTCCAAGGGACACCAAGTGTCTAATCTCGTCATTAACCTTATCAATAAGTGCCAGTGGAATCGGTCTAACTTTACGAAAAACAGGAACAGCATCAGGCTTCAATTTGATTTTTGCTTTAAAGTTCTTAAAACATCCTAACCCTGGCTTGAACAGTTCAGGAAACTTTGCCGTTAAAGCCTCGGGTGTAACAGCAGTTCTTTTAACCTCAAGTGCTTCAAATCCCTGAAGCAGTCTAATTTTGTTCAAGACTAGTGGGTAAAACTGTTTCAAATCAAAATCAAAAATTGCCAACCAGTCCTTTTCCATCAAAGGCTGAAGTTCTTTATTAGCAATTAAAGCCTGAACCTGCTCAACTCTTTCACCAATTTGCACTTTAACTTTAATGGCACCAAAAACTTTATCTACCTGACCAGTCCATGATATGACAAAAATATTTGGTTTTAACAATTTACAGTCTTTAAAATATGTGTGATACCAACTTAGTGGTAAAATTGTAGCATCACAGCCACAATCAGCGTCTAATGGCAACTTTACACCATTGATGTCGCACTCAACAGATCATCTCTCAGCTTTAAGCGAATTAATGCACACCGTGTTGTTCTCTAAGTAATCAACAGATTCGTCACTACTTTCATGATCACTGGAACTCTCATCCGGTGTGCTACACTCAGATTCTTCATTTTGTTCCAAAAAATGTGCTTTGTTCTGCTTGTAGCCATATTTAAACTTCTTGCCAGTGCTTTTCTTAGGACGGGGTTTAGACTCTGATGACTGAGTACTCTGTTTACCCGTTTTGTTTTGCGAGCAAACTGCTTTTAAATGTCCTTTGACATGGCAACGACCACAAGTGTAGTCTTTAAAGCGGCAACAGGCTCTCCCGTGTCCCTTAAAACCACAACAGAAACAAACCATATCTTTAGAACTTGAAGAGGATGGTTAACATTGCTGATAACCGATTTTACTTTTCTTTATATTTTTAACAAAATTTACACTCTAGCGCTGGTTTTTAACTCTTGTTGGTTCAGTTCAGCTGCTTCCAAAGAAAGTGCTAGTTCAACTGTAGCTTTTAAATCTAAGGTTTTCTTAATAAGCTCTCGTTGTATAAGTGAGCTGTGAACACCACCAACAATTTGATCCCGGATCATTTCATCTTTAATTTTGCCTGCAACAATAGCATCATAACCACAATGCTTGGTTAATTGTTTTAAAGCATCAACGTACTCTGCTATTGATTCGTTTGGTTTCTGTGACCTCTTGTTAAACCTGAGCCTTTCTGATATTGTGCTAGGTGCTGGTTCAATAGATGTTTCTACAGCTTTAATTAAAGCGTCATACGTAACGGTTGTAACTGCCAGTGGATCGATAATTCGAACAATTTTCTGAAACATTGCATCCCCAACACTAGCTAATAATACGTCGCAACGATCTTCATCTTTAATTTTCTTTGCTTTAAGAAAACAACCAAATCGCAAAATGTACATAGACCAAGAATGCTTACTTGGTTCATAAGTATCAAACAAACCGTTAGGTTTGACAGATTCAGTGCCACCAGGCATTTTAAACTGAGCTAATTAACAAAGCTGAATTAATTTTATCAAAAGGCCTTTTATTTGACAAAACTTAATTTGCACTAAATCTACCTAAAACAATCGTTAAGCGACCTGCAACTACAGTTTTTAGGATTTAAAAAATTTTACTCACACAAGTAGCATTCAAATTTGCAGCCTAAGCTAATTGACAAGCTAACTTTGTTTTCAAATAACAAGCACGATAAGCAATTGACCATTAAACTTATCTAAACCAGGCAATTAAGCCAACAAAAATGACAAATCATTCAACGCAAAATTTAAACACTATACGTCTATAGGCTTCAATTTAAAACGTTAAATTTTCAAGCTTGCTAGTCACAAACATACTAGTCAAAATACCAAGTTTACTGGGCAGTTTTAGACACACATACCCAGAGAACAACACGGTAAGCAAAAGAGCTAGAAAGCCGTTTGCACATCAAAATAAGTAATAAAGTTATTAACTAGTTAACTTCAGAACCTCAAGCTTAATCTGTGCATGGCAAATTTCACAGAAATACGCTAATTTCGGCTGCGATTTTCCGACATCCCTAGCCAGTATAGTCAAGCATAGAAAGTCGCAAGGCGTCGCCTCGACACAGCCTTTAAACTAAATTACGAAACCAGCTATGACATATGAAATACACAGAAAAATTAGTAGTAAAATACTACAACAGTTAATTCTGACAGTAAACTATATTTAGTCAGAAATTGTGCCAACACAATCACCAGTGAAACAAGTGAAACGAAAACTGTTTCAAATTGAACAAGGTTACTTAATTATCCCCCAGCGCATGACTACAGTTATTTGCCAAATAACCGAAATTCGAGCTTACCTCAAACTCGGAGCAGAAAGTTCGAAGCTGCAGGGGAAATTTAAGCATAACAAAGTGCAGAGGTATAGGCCATAGCCATGACCCTCGTCGCCAGTTGATATGTACTTAGACTTACATATTATCGGGTTGCTCAAAGCAACTCAAAGCATACACGTTTTTAGTAGCTGCAATCATCAGGGTATTTCCCTCCAAAAAATTCACTCACGACGTTACAAGAATAAAATGTTTAATCCACCGGATTATACAGTAGAACTTCAACTTTCGCTTGCACTCTTTCCCACTCTCTCTAGCCTATTTGCCTGTTAATCATCATGCATGTGCGGTGGTGAGGCTCACTAGTGAGAGGGGTCTGTGGG
The DNA here is from genome assembly GCA_023313725.1 of Lithobius niger. Lineage (NCBI taxonomy): Eukaryota > Metazoa > Arthropoda > Chilopoda > Lithobiomorpha > Lithobiidae > Lithobius > Lithobius niger. Next base: position 176,773 of record JAHWFP010030737.1, read on the forward strand.
GTGACGGGGGCGGTGGGTGTCATAGCAGCAAAATGACATAATAGCAAAAAAACAACATAAAAGAGCGAAAAACGTAGGGCGTCATAACTGCAAAATGTCATAAAAGCATAACATCGTTAACATCAAAACGTCAAAATAAAAAAATAAAATAAGCCTAACAGCAAAACATCAGCACAGCAAAACGTCAAAACAGCAATAATGTCCTAAGTATTTTCGACATACACGATGTGACGGAGCCAGGTTTGAGCTGGGGAAGGAGTGCCACACCTCCCCCCAATAGGGCTGAGGTAGTAGGGCCGATCGTCTTGAAATAATGATGGTTGGAAAGATCATGAAACGGAGGTTCAGATGGTGTATTTGAAAGTTAAAATCCATCAAGATTTGCCAAAGTTATAGCAAAAAGAGTAGACTTTTCTCTTTTTTTTGCACTCCTTTCCTAATATCTCCTGAACGGTTGGTCCGATCTCCGTGAAATAAAGATGGTTGGAAAGCTCTCGAAACGGCGGTTCAGATATTGTATTTGAAAGTTGAAATCCATCAAGATTTGCCAAAGTTACAGCGAAAAGACTACTTTCCCTTTGTTTATTAGCATTAACACATTGGACATGTCTGGCTGTAATGGCTTGGTAGAGTTACTGGCTTCAAAGCAAATGGTTGCTGGTTCGAGTCTTTCCTTCATCCATTTTTTTTCCCATGCCATCGACAATGACAGTACTAAGGTAGTATGACTGACATGTCTGAATGGCTCAGTGGCAGGTTTCTGGTCTAGAAACCAAGGAATTGCTGGTTCAAGTCTGCTTACAGCTATTTTTTTTCAAGCATCAAGAAATGACAGTGGTACCCCCAAATTTGAGAGGGGCAGATTCATAATATTTCAAGACGTCCTGTAAAGGGTTTGTACGAGGTAGTTAGGGCGTAGATGATTTCAGGAATAATTGGGGAAAATTGGCACCCAAGACAATGTTTTTGTCTAATTTTCATTGAATTTGGGCCACATTTAGTAAGGAAGGGGAACTAAGTGGCCCAGACAATGGTAGGTCCACTTTTGAACTAATTTTTGAATGAGGCAGGAGTTGTGGGTCATAGGAGGTCCCCTCCAAAAAAATAAAAATACAAATAAAAAAATAACACAAAATATTTCCCTTTTCGCCTTGCTGGCAGCCTTGCCCTAGACACCTTGTCAGCCTGAAAGCCAAACACACACTGACTGGTCATGTGATCTTGCTCAAAAACCCCTGGCATATTAATTCCCTTTTAAAACCTAACTACCCACCACCCCTTGCAATTACAGCCCAATTTCAAAAACTAAAACATTGACAAAAGCTGAACAAAATGGCCGAATAATATATATGCACAATCGAAACTGACCAATGGCAGGACAAGACATATTTTTGACCAATGAAAACTCTTGATTCAATTTGGAAGTGTCCATTCTTGGCAACAATTTTCCTGACTAAAACAGAACAAAATGGCCACCCATTCTGGGTATTTTATGTTAAGACAAATTACTTTCAAGGCTTTCATACAGATTCCAGTTTGGTTCTGCAGTAACAAACTAGCTTTCAGTACCAAAGGTGGTGGGTTCGATCACCAGAGCGGCAGTATTTTTTTCTTTCAATGCTAAGTCTCCAGATGCCCAAATATCCCCCTATTTTCCAGATCTACTATCTGTTCCCATTGGGTTTGTGCTTAAATCTCTGGTATTCACTCCTAGAAGTCCTGGGTTCGATCCCCAGTCAATTTCAACTCTCCAAATACCAAATAACACCCTTGTTTTTAAGTATCTACTATCTAATCCTGTTGGGTGTGTGGCAAAGACTCTACTCTTCACTCCCCGAAGTCCTGGGTATCGATCCCCAGAGTAGCCGTATTTTTTCTTCCAAATAACACCCTCATTTTCAAGTATAAGTTTTCTTAGCATTTTTCGAAGATATTTCGAGAACGGTTTATGCTATCGACATGTGGTATGCAGCGTTGCATAGCTCTCAAAATGACGCTTCGAATGGTGTACAAACACACGCACACTTTCTTGTACTGTCAGTGTTGTGAGGAATAGGTTTACACTGTTGGTTGTGAGGATGTGGTTGTATTTCAACTAAATATTGCTTACTTATGTTTTGAACACTTCTTGACAGTTTTGTGTGTCAAACACTCCTTGAAATTAATACAATTAAATAATTTTACAATGTGCTGTAAACCATCCACGTGAGGATATTTATGTGAACACACGAGTTGTGAGTACGAACTAGTTCCTTGGCAGTTTTGGTGAGTGAACGACGATAAGCCCCTGCGCCCGGGTAACCACCATGGACCAAGCAGCACAATGCTTGGAAAGCAAAGAAAGGGAGACCAGCCAACTGATAAGGAAAATAAAATTTCCGAATAGGGGCAAGACTCTTTCTAAATTACGCGACCAATGACGGCTTTGATTTGCAAAACAGATTACGGAAGATTATACGCATATGTTCTTGATTAAGAGGACGAAAGTCGAGAAATTATCGTGGCTATGTAAGAGTATGACGTCACTGATGAGAAGGGGTGGACGAGGATACGAGATTTGAACCAGCATAATTTGGAAAGAGATGCTCCTCAAGTAAGGCCTGGAGTGCGGACAGGGTGTTTCTTCCTGTTCCTGATGGCCAACCCTCTTTTATTCCTGAAGATGTAAGCAAGATGGAGGGTGGGGAGGGAAATAATATGTTGAGAAAATAGATAGGCCCTAGTCAAAGTTCAAATGTGATGTAAAATTATGAGGGGGAGATATGACTTGAAGGGCCAAAAGCTTTTTTTCTGGACTCAATTTTGGGCCGTGTTTTTTTTACAATTTTCAAAACTCTGTGTATTGTTGTTACACACGATAAATACTATCACACTATGAGGAGTTGGTTGTACAGGATCGTTATAATAAGATGTCATTTTGCAAAAAATAAAGAAAAGGCTGTGAGCTATCCTCACAAGTCTCCTCACAACGAGGGTCTTGTACACACACACACAGTCTTGTAAATGATGTAAAACGTGGTCTATATACAGGTGCATGCACGTGAGGACACACTGAAGGGGGTCATTTATGATCTACTAATATAATACCCAACCTCAGGAATTAATCAGCAGCATCAGCAGCAGCAGCTGACAATTAAAAGTAACGTTTTTTCCTGGCTACAATTTAAAGTAACGTTTTTTTTTCATTCTTCGTGCACATGGTCTTTGCTACGGTGCCTAACAATTCTTGGAGCATGTGTTATGTATTATGAACTTTCGCACAAACAGTTCATTGTTGATGGGTAAAATGAAAGAATCCGTGTTTCAACTGAACGCATATAGTTTTAAAGCAAACTAAGCTACGTTTTTAATTTTGAGGCCAACAGGCCTCGAAATTGGCAGCTATTAAACGATAGAATGGTCTATTTATTTCGTGGATGCAGGATTTCAGAGCTAAGCGGAATTGTTTCAAAGTAGCAACAATTATTACCCCAATGTGTCCTCTTCTGTTGTTAAAGATATACACACAAGAATTGTTTCAAAGTTGCTGGAAACAATCACGAAGATTAACATACAGCAAGTGCTTGCAAACTGAATTGCTCAGTGATAGGATTTTTTTTTAAGGATTCAATAAAACACAGATATGCATCTTTTTGGAGGCTGCGCCAAAATTTCGACGAAATTTCCTGTTAACCTTTAGTTGCATGAATTAATTTTGGATACTTCTTTAAACGAATATATGGGTCAGTCGTGGGATTCGAACCAGCATTCGCTTTGTTTGGACACCAGGCCGCAGACCACACGGTGTAACGGCGGACGCTACGACGGCTCAGGTGCTTGTAGCGCCTCCGGTTTCCTGGTTTGACACGGAGATTCAGCTTAAGGTGTTGCGGTGATTATTGCGACTTTTACGGCATAAGCACAGCAAGGGCTACTGTCCCAGCATGGGGGATGGAGCGCAGGGTCCTAAATTAAAGGGGCCTAACCTTAATACTGCTGGTATTTCACTGCCACCAGCGATGGAAGTTTAACCGTTTACAAAGAGCTAAACTAAAAATGGTTTACATATTTATTTACACTTAAACAGTTAATCGACTAGTAAACGAACTGAAGTTAAAAACTCCTCGTTTTTATTATAACATCAGAGAATATAAAAAGAACACTTTACATTAAGTTTGCACGAACAGCTTTTGAAATAAGTTATTTAAAAGCACAAAGTTTGAATTTACAACATGTAATTCGGTTTCACAAGTTTTGACTAAAACGACGTTTGTGTTTCAGAATAAAACAATCAATTAATTTTTCGAGTAGAAAAAGCAATACTGAACGCTCCGCAGAGACGTCCGTAAGATTGAACAGCCACGGCTGGTTACAATCTATCAAACAGTATGTTTCAAACACACATGAAAGATCAACCGTTTCACAGTTATGTTTCCAAGTGATAAAACAGAGCCTTAAACCTCCCAGAGTTGCTGTTTACAAGTCAACTCCTCAAATTATAAAAGCCTCGGCTACTTATAAAGTACGTCTGGAGTGAATAACCAATGAATCCCACACAAAGATCAAACCGTCAGTTATTTGAATTAATGTTTAAAACAAATAAGAAAGAAGTTGGTTTTCAGTAAGAGTACCACTCTGACGTTATGGGATGAGAAACCTAAGATGCCGCTACAGGCGTCACTATTACGGAGCCTAGCTAAAGTCCCTAGGGGGGCCGTAACATTTTTCCTAACTGGCAGTATTCTCCTTCCTCTCGACGATCCTGGTAGAACTGCCACCACTCATTCGCGAATGAGACCTAACCTTAACTCTGTTATGATTTAAACGTACTTAATTTATTCATGCAGAAGTCAGAATAAAAGAAGTCAATTTCAAACATATGCACATTTATTTATGGCAGATATCACTGTCACAACAAGTTACAGGTTAACTATTTAACGTTAAAGGTAAACAACTTTCGGTTGGGTGCACAACTTACGGTTGGAACCAGTTAAAAATAGTTTAACTCAATTTTCAGGCATTTTGCGATGAAACAAGTTAAGTTTATGATTTTGAACAAAATCAAAAAAATATTATATTAATTCTTCTTCCCTTTACTATTTTGGGTGGGGAAGAAAATTAATAAATCATCAAGGTTTTTAGGAACCCGTGGACCTCACACTAGCTTGTCCTCATTCATTGCGTAGGCTAAGAAATGTTGGGCTTAAGAGCTAGGACTAGTTGTTTTTAATCTTCTTGGGGTCTAAATCATTTTAGGATCTCTTCCCCCTAAGATCTTATTAGCTAAAGTATCTTTAGACTACATTTTAGTTTAAGTACTTTACAAAGCTAAAGCTTACCAAGTCATGGTACTACCGCGACTTCTTCATCTTCAGCTTACCGTTACTCGGCTAAGCGCGCGCCTACTCTAGGAAAGGCATAGCGTCCCGCCGATCTGTAGTGGTTTTTGGGACCCAGATTACAAATGTCCGTTTAATTAAATACAGAAATACAGAGCCTTCACGCGGACGAACAAGAGAACTGAAGGCTTCTCATTTGTTGAAAACCTAACTCAATTTCATAAACTGCATTTCAATTCGACGATTGCCTTGAGGCGTTTGCGCCCAAGGCGATTATTGGCTGGCTACATGATGCTGTCCTAAAACTTCCAGCGATCGGCAACTTGACTTCCGGGAAAAGGCGTCGTTCAAATGCCTGCGCTTTCTTCAAGACTGAGAAAAGAGCATCCAAGCACGCGAGCATCCCATTGGCCGAGCTCGTGCCCTGTGATTGGCCAAAAACGGCCCTCTTGGATCTGGTTCCGGTTTGACGATCGTGGGTTCAGCAATACTAATTTCAAACTGAAATGCGCTGACATTAATTCATTTTTATTTTAAAAATAATAATGGTATGCAATACTACGAGTTAATAGCTATAGGACTAAAGCTCGATAAATGAAAAATTCCAACTCTAAATGAGTTGACACGCAAATCTAAAATTCGCCATTGGCACTAGCTAACAGCTGTTACTAGCCTACGAGTGCGAGCGCTCTTGCCATTATGTTACGTGAACCGTGTCAAATAACGAAGCACTAAACTATAAGTTTAACCCAGATTAAAATACCAATTTATATTTTAAACTAACTAGAATTTTATTTAATGCCCAAACTAAAAGATTTCGAGATTGGTTCCAACCGCATTAGTACTTACAGTTTTCTGGCTCCAAGCTGAAATACATTTCTATGGTCACAAATGCAATTCCTAAAAACGGCCGACACAAGGTTGATCTTCTTTTCAAATGACAATATTTAACAATATTAACATTTTTCTCGATGGAAGGTTACATGTCAACAACAGAGGTTACATATTTTTATCCAAACGAATCCGACATTTACCTTAATAAACATTAAGTAAATTCGAAGGGTTTACAGAAAATCACGTCTCATGGCTTGTAAAAGCCGGATGCAACTTTTACGAAAAAAAGGATCCACGTAACTTTTCTTGGCATGCATTTTAACAAGTGGGATCCAAGTTAAATTAGCACAAAATAAACAAATGGTATTTTTATTTATTTTAATAAACCAGCAGCCACAACGGACTACTGAACTGAGTAGCCTACTCATATTTCTGCCGATACGACATACAAGGAAGATCGTAGTTCCTGGAGAAATAGTAGCTAAACAGAAAAACATCGAAAAACAGGCTAATCTGTTACAGACCAGTAACGAACCTGAATTTAGGAAATAACCAAAGCCTTCCCACACCACGATGGGGGGGGGGGGGGGGGGCATTGCTTGAGTGATAAATTACGATCTTCCTTACATCACCACCATAATATTCCCTAGCTAGAGAGAGTTTAAGTTACGTTTTTTAAACTAAAATTTAGACTTGGGGGGTCCTAAATTAAATTTTCAAAAGCTAACAACAAACATACGAACCACTGCCATTTTGCCCGGCATGGCATCCCACGGACATGGCGTCTCCACTCCCGACTGGCGTGACCCTTCTCTAGCTTGAGATCTGTGAGCTGTGCTAACTATGCATTCTGGGGCTGGGGTTTTATGCTGGAGAGGAGGGAAAGCGCGGACGTCGAGGATAGCTGCGGGGGTCTGATTGGCCGAGGGCCTCGAGAACAATGGAAAGTGGGAGGAGAAGTCGGTTGAACAAAGGGACTGGGTGCAGAGCCGTTTGAAGGAGTAGGGACATGTAAACGGAAAAGACAGGCCTGTTTTGAGTTTTACTCAATTGAACATTGGGAAATAGGCCTTTATTTTGAATTATTGGCTACGGATTGAATATTTACATGTTTGTAACGTGAATAGGCTCTTGTTAAAGCTTGATACTTGTTGAAGCTTTAACTGAAAACTGCAGTGTTATACACCACAACAAGTTTTGGCTGGGGAGGGGGGGCAAAAAAGGGTTTTCGAAGTTTTTGCACAGTTTGACTTTCGGAAATGGGTTAAACAGATCTTTTTAAGAATTCTTTTGGTTTTAATAGTATACAAGCTAGTAGCAGTGTTTGGTTGGGTCCAGTCGGGCTGAGAGGAGAACTAAAATAAACATATATACACTAAAATTCGTGTCCGGTAGAATGCCGATGTCTAATTACTTGGACTAATGGCAGCGTTTCTGGGGGCAAAAGATTATTACAAAAAGGCTAAATAAATGAATAAATAGTCTAGCTCAGTTGTATGCTAAAACGCATAAAGTTAAAGTGGACGTTTGAACCCTAAAGTTAACGGACAATGTTTGATCTAAGTGGACATTTTTCATAGTGGTTGCGATCGTTCAAACACAATAAAAAATATCACACTTCAAAAAATGGTTGTCTGTACATAGAACAGAGGAAACTTCTCCTAAATTGCAACTAAGCTAGTGTAGGGGCTTTATGCCCAAAAATAAGAGGTATAAAATCAAATACAAAAATACATTTTACAACAATGGCGGCCATGATGAAGTAGCGCTGCTGGTGGTTTTGTTCGATCTTCAAATGTAGATTTGATAATCTTCCAGATGGAAAGTTCAAAATTGGGCTTCCCCAAGAGGCTTGTATTTGGGCAGGCTATCGATGGTGAAAATTTGGAACGATTTGGTTCAATATTGAGAAA
>JAHWFP010030740.1:3062-23357 GCA_023313725.1 Lithobius niger
CACTGAACTAGTTTAATTTTTACACGACAGAAAAAGAAAAAGGTTTTTTCCCTACGATAAAAGGCTAACTGCCCGCTTCATTTCATTACAGAGCCATTTTCACGAAAGAAAATTTAGTTAAAATAGCAATCCAATCTCCACATGGAGCTCCACTATAATTAATAGAAAGAGGAATATACACACAAAACCTAACTAGATTGGCTTATATAGTAACATGGTTTTTAACCGTAAGTGTTACAGAACACATACTGAACTTGATGCCCGAACTCTGTCTGTGACAATATTTACTAAATCAATTTTCGTAAGATGTTTTATATTACATGCCAGCGGAAAAAAATTAAACTTGTGTGCCAAAGCTGAACTGTGATCACTGATCAGTACACTGTACTATTTATTGCAATTGCCTCACACACAACCATGAATGCCCCCTTGACAATGATGTAGAATATTATTCTTGCCTTTCACTCATCATGGAAAATGTGTCTTAAGATTTAGTTATTATCAAAACATTAGCTGTTACATTGCACACATAAAATACAAAAGGAGCCTACTTACTGTCTAGTGCTGATGCCTCTAGAATAGAGACGAAGCAGTAAAGTGGAAAAATAGCACAAAGTAAGTTATGAAAAAAAAGAGTCCCATTCAATATAAGACACCCATTCACAGTTACACAAAACTTCTATATGTATACATACAAATTTTAAATAAATTTTTGACAGTGGCGTCAAAACCTTACCTGCTGCGAAGGCAGTGTCCTCGGAAGAGCGCCCTTCACCGGAGGAAGCAGGTGGCCGGTGTCGGACACTGGCATTCTTTTTCCTTGATGGAGAGTGCTTCAGAGCTGTAATATAAAAATTTATGATGTACGGACGAAGTGGAGCAACGCAGTAACTGCAGCTCCAGTTTCGCCAGTAAGTGCACTTCAGTATGAATTTTTTAGCATTAAAAAACACGGAACTTTATTGTTACACCCCATTTACTGTACAATCTTTTCAAATAACATGCTTCATTGATTTTATTTATTTATTTATTTTTAATTTTTTTTTTAAATCTCGCATGCAATCCTCCATTCAGTAAATCCAACCCCCATTTTATGGACTATCACATATTTTATGTCCGTGTTCCTGTAAAAGTGCAACCTGTGAAATAACCTGCCACCAAAAGTGGAAATCCCATCAGTTCTCACATTCAAAAAACATCTTGATATGGTGTTACCGTCTCTCAAACCACCCTACATGATTATAAAAACTGTAGTAGGGATCCATTTGGCTTTCTGCAGAATTTTCATTCAAATTCAAAAGGCATTTTATGAAGCACCTTGCTAATTCCCTATTTATATTAGCGAACAAAGTTTCTAATATTCATTCTAATGGCACACATTTAATGAATTAAAAATTTAATGTGCCTTTATTATAAAATCAAGCTAGTTCATCTATCTTACACCATCTCATACAATGGAAAGGGTTGGGGGCGGACGTACCTACTAGTACCGTTACGGGACTATTGTGACACTCTACATGGTGCCAGAACAACCTTATTGGTTTAGTATACTACAATAATAATGCACTCATTAGTAGCAAGTTTGCCACTGACTTAGGGTGAGAGTGCAAAGGTGGAAGTGCAATTTTCACTACATAGTTTACATTACAATGGAATAGACGACCCAAGCTCCAGAGGCACCTTTTTCTCCCACAGCTAAAAAAAAAACAAGAATAAAAAGACGGAACAAGCAGTCAAACGCGACCAAAGCGGGACTGGATATGGTCGACTGAGGTTGCCGAAACAGAAGAAGGAAGAGAGTGCTACAGGAATACAAACCTTTTTTTCTTTATTTATTACATCTGGTTGTAATTTTCCTAAAAAAATTCCAATAAAATCACAATTGTGGACTACTAAGGAAAAATGAGGAACTTTTGTTTAGGACTCAAGAGCAAAATCCAAGTTCACGTGTATTCTTCAATGTTAGAGAATTGGCTAATCTTACGAAGGGAGTAAAGTTTCAAACCAGCGTGCCCGTACTACTATAAACTGTGCAATCAAAGAGTCCTCCAATCCCTTTCCCCTCGTTTGATGTTAACTGTTTATGACTCTCGCAATTTGTAAATATTTTGTATCGCTCATGAAAATATATGAAGTTGTCAGAAATAATCAAATATCCTCCCATTAGCTGTATCCAGCTAGGTATCGACACTGAACAGCTAGAAAACTGTTTCTATTGAAAAAGATATCCTTTTGATACAGTGATTAATTAGCTGTAGTATTATTTCCATAAAATAAGATGGTGTATTTAACTTTATTATTTTGGAAAAAAAATAGCAGACAGGGTCTAAACGAATCCTCAAAGAGCATGCTCAACCCTTCATCTTCTGCCTCTAACGGTATGGAATAAGCTAACGAAGAAGAAAATAGTCGCACTGACCATTGAGAAACTAGTTTTTTTCTAAGCTAATACGGCCCAGAGTTACAAGAGCAATACAAAAATTGCAGGAACTAGGCTTATAACAAATTTGACCAGAAAGAGTGTACAAAGAAAATTAACATCTGCGTCTAGGAAAGTGCGAAGCAAATGCATTAAATACAGTTATTAATTCCAGCTCTACTTTGTTTTCAAAAAAGTCAGGGTCATGGTCAATATATCTTACTTTTCAGTTATTATTAATTTTTGAAGCGGAGGGAGGCCGAAAGCAGAGCGAAGCTCCGCTATGATCATACTCCAATGTAATCTTAGACCGCGCGTCACGTGAGAACCACAAGGACTATCCAAACCAAACTTTGCATGCAATAGCATGGGTGTCTGGACAAGGTTTATCAAATGAAAAATCTGGAATCGGACGTGGGGTTGAGGAAACATCAGGGTCACAAAATGGGCCAATAGCCAAGAGCCAAAATCCTAACAACAACGAGACAGCGAGGCCGTTTCTAATTGTTAAAGGTAACAATTGTTTAAAAAAAAAGATTGATTGTTGATGATAAAGAGGCAGCCTCACTAGCAGACTTTTGTCTGTTAACTGTAAGCAGCTAAAATCATATTTTGTAATGCTGGGCCGATCCCGATTACAGATTCAGAATGCCTCACATAATTCCTTACCGACATTTGCAATATCGGTAGAAATCCAGATCAGTAGACAAAATCTAGATAGATCGGTAATAAACCAAACTGAAAATATTTTAACTTCTCGTCGAGCGATTTTGACGTTTGAATACACCACTTGAAAGGTTTTTTCACCAGCTTTCCAATGGTCCAAACCCCAAGTAGCACAATTATACATTACAAATTTTTAAATTTTATTGGGGGATTTGTTATTTCCACCCACCATCATAATTCAGCTTTAATTGCTATTCCGTTAAGCAGTGATGTAATAACATTAGGATCGGAATTTGGTATCGGCCAGTTTCGTTTAATGATAAAGAAAAACTAACAGTTTAAAGAGGAGTGTCCACCATTCATAGAGAAAGATGCAGCAATAACGTTTTCATGATACTCTCCAGCTAAGTAGCTAGCTACCATGGTGGCCTTTTCCTGGTTGAATGATATCACTACTTTCAAAGGCTGGCCTTTTTTTGGCCAAACACCCAAACGGTGAAGAAAGGGGAGCCCACTCCATTATGTCGACAGTGGAAGTGACGACGGCCCTAGTAAAATAACGTAGTCATGTACTGCAAATTGGCTATCAATGTTAATGTTTTAGACATTACACAGCCAAGAGCCAATCTACGTAGTGTCCACATCGAGTAGGAGTGAGCATTTGGTAAAGCATATTTTTATTAAGTGATCTTCGTTGACTCAAAAAATGAACTCATCTGTTTTTCATCTTTTCTGCCATGTTTGGCTTGCGCCTGTTAACTGGACGAGACGAACTAGACTTGTAAGGCAATTATAATCAAACTGATTGCCAGCAACCCTTTTTTCATGGTAGCTCTTTTGAAATAAAGATACTGTGAATGAGAGACCCACTAAGGAATGTATTTATAAGATACTGCAGAAAATTACAAGACAGTATCATGACTTAACTGACACTAGTAACTAGAAAGAAAGTAAACCTCTGCCCTGGTTTTTAAGGCTGTGGTGCATATTTACAATATTTTATTTGAAGAAAATATCAGCATGTTCTCTGTGCTTTACCCCACTTTAATTTTAATACTATGATGAACGTCTGCGCAAGGATTCAAACAAAAAATGTTGAGTGACGAAAGCAAGCTTTGAGTGAGTTTCCTGGGAACCTGAGCAGACTGAACTGATGCGGCCTCCCCCAAGCATGCAGAAGTAAGATCGATTTACCTCGAGAGGAATTAAAAAAAAAATCAATAAATACAATTGTCACTAAACTACAAGTAACTCATAGGTTGTCTAAAATTTCTAAAGAATGGGCCAATTAATTAAATTAATGTCACGTCCAATAATTGATTTGAAAAATAACAAAGATGTCAAATTTAGTACCGATTAAACGTTATCGGTAATCAAATGCATGTGTTGGGATGGACCAAACCAACAACCAATTTTTTTACGAAACGTGCAGAATGAAAACGTTTTTACTTTCTTTGATTTTATGAAGTATATAACGTGGTTAAAACTAAAACTTTGTACGATACAAGAATTTTATCCAGAATATGTCATAAAACCCATCACTATGGTTATCTTGCAGTACTATTCACTGCCACAGGAACGGCTTACGAAACGTGGTTTGTTAGATTGAAAACTAGTTTGCAGAAAGCATTGTCACCCTTTTCAAAGAAGGGTAAATTATACTGACAGGATTGTATTTCAGCTTCATTCGCTATACCATACAGAATTGTAATTCAGCTTTAATTTCTATTCCCATACTAGGACCCACCATTATAATTCAGCTTTAATTGCTATTTCCATGTAAAACCCAGCATCGTAATTCAGCTTTAATTGCTATTTCCACGTAAAATCCAGCATCGTAATTCAGCTCTAATTGCTATTTCCGTACTAGGACCACCCACCATCATAATTCCGTTAAGCAGTGATGTAATAACATGCTCTTGCATTTTTTAAGTTAATTCCAATGCCATTCATTTTCAGTTCGATAGAATATGTATCTATAAAACTTTTTTTAATACGATAGGCCGAAAGGCTCATGGTTTTACTTGGCAATACAGAAATCGTAATGAACAAGGTACGCAATTTACCAAAAACTACCTCGATTGTCACTCCTCCATCCTATCTCAAGTCAAAAGGCGTTCAACGCTCGAAGTGCCTGAGGAAGGTGGGAGATCTATCAAAAAGATAAAAGGCCCACCGAAAATTTGCACCTTGATTTTCTGACAATCAAGGGACTTTTTTGGTAAACTGCGTACCTTGTTCATTGTGATTAATTTTTAAATCATAAACTTCTTTTAGTTTAGCAAGCAGCTGTCCAAATATGGCATTCACCTTTATTATATCCATGACATAACTCATGTTTCAAAACAATTTTCATGCATGGAAGTCTTTCCGTCGTCAAGCATTCAACATCATAAAAGCAAAATAACATATTTTCATACATTTCAAAACCAAGCAGGACTCAGTTAAGACGGAGAATCATCAATCGAGCAAATACAAGCGAAACCTCACTAGTACAAGGATAAAATTTTGTATCTCCCTAAAACCAGACGAAGTCAGCAAAAGAAAGTGCATTTTTTTTTTTTATCTTTGTCTTAAGTATGACTGGTTAAATATGAAGTTAGCAAAAGGTTTCATGCGCTTAAACGACTCAGATGATGTTTTAAATTAATCAACACTATGGCTTTAATTTTTATTACGTCACTCTGGGTATCAATTTGAAAGACGAGAATTATTTATAACCCGCGTAAAAGACAATGCTCGCATACCTTACGGTGGTGCCATCAGTAACGGCAACATCAAGAAGTAAAAAACGATTTGAGATAGCATAAAGAACTATTCCATGCTCAATGTAAAAGCACGATTTAAACTATTTAACAACGTGCTCTGCATTTTAAGACTATCTACACTACTGATGGAAGACAAACCTTGTTGCCTACAATGGAAATTATTAATGATAAACAGCCTTCTGTAGCAGTTGAATTGGAGCAAAATTTTTTAAGGTTTTGTTTTAGTGAGCTGTGCTTGGGATAAAGGGTAAAGCCTTCAAAAATGCTGTATTTATGAACTGCAAGCAAAACCTGTTAATCTTGAATTCTCAATCCTTGCGTTTGTAAAAAGTCGATTGTAAAGACACGGAATACAATCTGAAACTCCATTCGTAAACTTGGCCAGTTTGGGTAGCCCCTGCCGGCCCTGCCCTGCCCTGCCTGTTTCTCGTTTTAAAACAATTGGGAAATTGAAAGCGCTGCTGGTTTCTCCACGTTATCTGCAAGTGTGCTGTTACTTTCCATGAATCGCTTGCACACATTACTGGCTGTTTGGTTTATCAAGAATTAAGTTTGCTTTGCAATAATGCCTAACCAGATGAATTTGTTTATACTAACAAATTGTGTAAAATCGAAAACTGTAATAAATTTTATGAAATAAATACAAGCCGTTCTAAATATTTATGGTCATTAACTAATGATGATGCAAGGCTGATTTAGCTAGACTGTCTCGATTTTTAAGACCTGATTACTTTTACAAACGCAAGGCATTATCCGGCGTCTTGCAACAATGATACCCTATCTACCCCGAAAGCCATGCAAATGTACTATCTACCAAGTCTTGCACACATCTACTATTCTATATTGCATGAATTTATACTTAACTGCAAAATGCCTGTACATGGACGAAGAATGCTTGTTATCCTCAAGAAAATGTTAAAGCTGCCGCCACACAGACGCAAGAAGTCAAATGTTTTTAGCAGTTCAGTCTAGTGTAACTAGCAACATAAAACTATTTTGTTGCACTTAGCAATGCACAATTTTTGTTGGCCCATCAGATTACCACTGGACCTCACATCAAATAATGAATAAACATTTTTTCCCCCGAAGCCCAGAAAAATCTGACATATTCATGTAATCTGGTTACTCAGCAATATCGCATCCCATAACACGTCGACAGTCATTAGATTGCTGTATTATACAATGTTGTAATTCGCAGTGTGATTAGCGATAGCTCCGTACAAACAAGTTAATAAAGAAGTATGTACAACACATTGCAGCAAACTTTTATTTGGGAAGAATGGATAGCACTCAATGCCAACGTAGCAAAGCCCCTTCGCATGTAATAGCTAAAAAGATGGGACAGCTGACCCAACCCCTTTTAACCAAAAACAACTGAATGAGTATACACTAACTGCTGTGTAAGCTTGTGTATAATTTCTGCCAAGTCGAGCTTTTTTTTTATATTAACGTTCTTTTATGGATTCGCCAATAAATACCACTCTTATTGGCGGAGGGGATGAGCTGGGAAACGTTACCATTAACTTGGTTGGAGGATCTTGTGCAGCATTAGCTTTACAAGAAATTGCAGTTGATTTTGGTTGAATAACAGTATATGTAAACTGCAGTGATTGCGCAACTAATCGTATCATCTGGTATCATAGTTTTGTGATACCTACTATAGCCTATAAATCAAACAAATAGTGACATCTCCTAACTCCACAAAAGCATGATACCTCGAGTGACAAACTAGGTATCATGGGTTTGTAAAACTTCTAATTTGAGTTAAAGACACACTCTTGTAAGACGCTTCACTTCATTTCACAACAATCATGCAAATCCAAATTGTAATTGTTGAGCGTACTGTAGGGTTTGTAATACACAAAATGTTTTTATCTGCACTCGGCACGTTTCAAGGAAGATGATAGTCACATACCACCAAAGTATTACTAGACAGTTTGTGTGGCACCATAAAGTTACTGCAGCAGATACTCTCCCCCTATGTACACAAATAACCTAATAAATAAATGCAGATCTGCACTTAAATTTTGGATTACCCAAGTGGGGATTTGAACTAACAACATTGGGGTCGTATGGAGATTTAATCATTACAGGTAGTCTGACTCTGCAACAGAAATTGGTTCATCCTCTGATTTAAGATGAGATAACCAGTTGAATGCAAATGCATAAGTAGCTGAAAAACACATCACGCCAAACATTTCTTTGGTTGAAAGTATGTGCGTATTGTAGAAGAAGCCTAATTGGTTAAATAAAGTGGAATTCTATTTCACTATTATTTTCGTTAGGCGAATATATCTGACAAGCAACTAATACAAAGATCTGTTGAAGAAATACTTGACCAATATTGAAACGAGTTTCAGCTAAATTATGGCAGAAACCACAAAACGTGCACACAACGGTGCTCCCAGTGTGGACAGCACCTACTGCCAACAGTAAAGACTATTGTAATCAGATGAATGACAGCCAAGTTTGTTTGTACTAACAATTTTGCTATCTGGTGTGGCACTTCAGTTTCTGCTGGATAGACTCGTGTACTTAACATGCGACAAGGGCGTTACCTTCAATGCCAACAAATCAAATCAGTTGGAATGGCTTTAGAAGGCAATATTAAGATACAGCTCCCCTACTAATGAACAACCACACACTGTCGTGGGTGGTGAACTATCATTATTTTGGAGTCGAACCGCAGCAGACTAACTTATGACGCTCAGGTTAAAAAGATTTGTAGCGAGTTCTGTTACAAGGGCAGCTAACATGGTGCTACATACCTTTAGCTTTGCATCTGATGAATGTAAAATTCAGCTTCACAAGACTCGTGATACTGGACTCTACAGCATTTCAACGTGTGTCAACTCCCGAAAGAGCTTGACATCGTTTTATCATATCGCTATTAAAAGAATTCAACACCTTTCTTGGCATTGTCATAACCATCAAGCCTGCTGTGATGGTAAAATGTTCATGCTTGACCTTCAGTGCTGATGAAGCAGGCTGATCGGTGGGGAATGATTCTGGCCTCGAACAATCTGCTGGCGAAGAGTAGTCGGAGTGGCCCGAGAGCTGCGGCTTTGGTTTGGGAGGCACTGTTGTAATAGGATTATTGTGACTTGGACGCTGGTGCGAAGTTCGAACACCAAGGGACCTAAGAATTTTGTAGCAACGTGCTCACGATCATGTTCAGGGCATGGCAGTCCTGCAAGGTGCTGAATATAGATAGTCTGCTGTCCTAATTCATTTCCCCCTCGAACTGTAGTTGTCCTCACTGTGTTTTACTCAAACTTGTTTGTTTTAATCTTTTATACTGTACCTTGTTGCACGGAACGTATATAAATAAATAAGAAAACGAAATTACTGTAATCGTTCTTTCATGGATGTGATACTGTTATCAGCGTTATGGTTCAGAGGAATTAGTTTCTAGATTCAGGATTTAACGCTAATAGATGGTGTGCTTACGGGCAGTTACTTCACTGTTGCGACATCAGTCCATTAGAGTTTATTCATCTGCCGATGAACAACTAAATCGTACTAGCAGCAAAGTCAACTAAGAACATAAGGTAAACTGTATCAAAGCTACAAATCCGCACACATTTACTTCAAATTTCTTTTTCCCATTAATCATCCGACGCCAGGCTACCACCACCAGCTATGTCATGAAACATTAATCATCAAACAACTAAATTCTAACCTGTTAACTGAGTGTTTCATAATGTAAGCAATCACAGCAGTTTCCAACGTAAAAACATTACAACATGTTGAAATTCTAGTTTCAAATTAATTAAAATTTGCTCTTCAGGCTGACTTTATTATAAGAAAAGTTACGACGAAAGCCGAAGGAAGAAGTTTTTATCTAGACTAACCACTGAACTATTTTCACCTCCAGTTAACTGTTATGGTTCATAGGAAGGGCAAACACTTGAATACCAATGCCCTTTGCTAGAATATTGCTCTGAGACCGGCAAGCCTTACTATTCGTGATGTCAACCTTACTTTTCCATGCCAAGTCAAGTCACTGACCTCCGACTTGACGATGAAGACAGATTCAGAATTTGTACTATCAAAACTGTATCTCAAGTCTTAACCACCTGACAGTCGAGGAACATGATACGAATTTACTGGATTGCTGATTTGCTGTTCTTGGTCACTGGGTGCCGGATGATTGTATGCCATGTGCCGAGTTTTCTAACAATTGGTATTTTGGAGATGTCTGCCGTTGTTTTAGCCTATGGCTGGGTGCAAAGTTTTTTACGCTATTGGTGTCTGGATGGTGGATGGGTGTGTGCCATCGTTTTAGCCTCTAGCTGAGTGCAGAGTTGTACAAGCTCTTGATCAATGGGAAGTGGCTGCTTGTATGTCACTGTTTCAGCCTGGCACTGTTTCTTAGGTCTTGGCTTCTGGGTGGTGAATGGGAGTGGGCCACCGTGTTAGCCGCTCTCTGTGTGCTGAGTTTTCTAACCTCTTGATCTCTACTTCTTATCATGAAAATAATGAAATTCACGTTTTTTTCTAGGACGATGTAGTAACGTAAAATCAAAAAGCTTCTCTGCTGGGTGCCAAGTTTTGTCTAAACTCTTAATTGATATCTGGCTGGTTGTCTGCCATTGTTTTAACCTCTGGCTGGTGGATGAAGACAATGGGATTTTTTTTTTTTGATTTTGCACATACGCTGTAGTTACGTAAATTCAAGAAACTACATACACTTTGGTTACCCGAAGGCTTTCCTTCACTGTGTGTTAACTATTTTCTTTGGCCCAACCACATTCTATCACGAATCTTCTAAAATTGCAGTTCGCTTTAAAGTACCTACCAGTTACAGTGGTCATTGCGCAACAAAGGCACTAAACGCTGTACATAATGAACAGGGAAACTGCAACGGCTCATGAATACCGCTAGTTTAGTCCGTGATCATTTCGTATAATAATCGTAATCTTCTGGAGTCAAACAAGAATTACGTCTACTGTTAGATATACTGATTTAATAAAACAAACCTACCTAAAACATTTGACTTTCTGCATCGTAGTGGCATACGTAACAGTTTGGGAATTGCTCGTGGATGTTCTAATGCTACATGCATGCGACATAAACATAGTACGAACTGCTGAATCAGCATTTTTCATGTATTGTTGGTTATGAATGAAAACGGTTTTAGAGGTATAATTTGTTATTTGTTTGGTACACATACCTCCACCACCTCTAGCGTATTTTCAAGTCAAACCTGTTTACAAGCCTCCACTAAAAAATTTACTGTTGTCGTGTACCTGGCTTCTTTCTACTGACTGATCCACCTCCCAGGAAAATGCAGAAATGAGTTGTGAGCTTCATTCCAGTATGTAACCTTCTACATGTTGTAGGAGGGACAAACGAGGAGGCTGACAGGGTACTTAGTATTGGGGGTTAGTATGCAACCAAACAAAAACCAATTCATACAATTAAAATTAGGCTTGTTTTTTAATACAGTTTATCTACAATACCTCTAGCAGAATTCAACCTTACGACGGAGAGACGTAATCGTCCGCATGACAGTACGAAAAACGTCATTCACAAACAATGCTCAACAACAACTTCACAGGATGTCGTCATAGGTAAAACGTAGCTGCCTATGGTGACTTAAGACAACTATGGTAACTTAAGACAATGCGTGTTAACATCCCCCTCCAACTTCCTGTCAAAATATTGTTACAATGCCAAGTGTCGGGCACTTAGTACAGCGATATGATGATCACATGTGCTACGGCTGCGCCCACCCCAGGAGGGTAGATCAGTACAGCAGGCACAAGTTCCGAAAACTTCGTAAACAAAAGTCTGGTTGCCCAGCTTTGTACACTAATACGTAGTACAGTCATTCACTTGACTTCCTTTCCTTTTAAAAGCATAATTTCAACGCCTTTGCTGAGCTACAATGAAAGACACTTCCTGTTGGACATATAGGACAGTTGATTTTATGTTCACGTGCACACCGGCCACGTCCACCCAAAACCCTAAGTCATGCCAGACAAAGCCATCTGCTAGCAGGAGTCTTCTATCTGACCCTGGGTGGAGACTCAGACAGCTGACGCCAACTGACAGGAAGAAATGCCACCTGACAACCCGTCAAGCATCAGGGGGTGGACGGTGCAAGAAACTGACAACCGCCCCTCCCAACTACACTAACTTGGGAATAAGAATGTAAAGCTAACCACATGTCTGACATTACAAAATGCCAGTGAAAAAAGGCTAGTGAAAGCTTCCTGCAAACTTTGCAGGGGACTGTTGATATTAGTTGCCTTAACATCAGTGGCCTTCCTACGACCACAGTTTCTCGGAACGGACGGTGTCAAACCAGTGTTCGTACAGTGCAGCTAACTTTTTTTTCCAAGTATTTTCCAGGCTACTTTTTTACAGTTTACTAGTGTATTACAATATACAGTTTTATCGAACTTCCAGTAGAATCTAAGAAACACATAGGTCCAGACATTTTTCCCGTTTGTGCACTGATCAAATATGTCGAATTATGTCTATCACCGCTACAAAGTGGTACAGACAATATATGCAGAGGAATGGCGGACTGGGTGCAGTGTTATTTCCAAAACCGGAAATGCTCCGCCTCTTAAGAGAGTGCGGTAATCTTAAGTTGACAACGACACTAACCTAATTAAATAAATAAATGAAATAAAACTTGTAAAACTAAACGTTTACAAAGCAATGTTTTCACTACTATCAGAAAATACTTCCTTTTAGTTACTAGCCGACTTTATACAAAAGGTGGTGGGTCGAGCTAACTCCTGAACTATGAACAGACAAAACCTTAACATTTAACAACTCTCATTCATGAAACTTACGTATCAACCTGAAGCAAATTCGGAACACTTTCATCCGAGCAGCCAGGCATTACTTCTTGCCAACTGTGTTGCCAGCCGTAATGTGCCCTTTTATTTGTGCATTACCTATAGCCCGACTAAGAACTCTCAAATAGTGGCTAATGAAAGTGTTCTAATTGCGCCAAGCACAGGCGGTCACAATTTCGTCCAAAGGCACAGCTGCTGGAAATGCCCAAGACAAACGCAATGCTCTCAGCTCATGTGCTCGCACTTCCGGGAAAGATCCAAATGGTCGGTCATAATATCTTAAGCCTGGTGAATCACATCACAAAACCAGACAGCAATCCTAGTCGGAGGAACCGGCTTAGAAGACAAAAGGCAGAGCAAGATGAAACAGTACTAGCGCTTTTACAGGCTGCTTAACTTAAAACTATATACGGGCTGTTGTAACTGCATGCCTAGGGATTCTAAGCCTCTCAAATGCCACTCTCTCTTCGAATTTGACACAATCAGGGTCTCAGCATTCTCCCAGTCTATTCAAATAAGCTAAAATCTGGATTTCCCAGTCTATTCTATGCTTAACACCAATGCGATGGACTGCGATGCCATTTTCTTCTTTATAATTCCTAACTTCTGCCATATGTTGCCTTAAGAACCTACGCCATAGACAACCTACATTGGTCAGTTTTACGCTATGTTTTCAATATTAATTTTTGTTCTTTAGCCGATCGCGACAAACAAATTTCATAGGGTCATTGGCGAAATGGACAACGTCTACACTTACGACACCAATGGTACTTGTCTCAAGGAATTTTTTGGTGCGAGCATGAGGTTTCGTCGTCATATGAGAGCGCAGATTCGAAGGTCGAGTCATTTTGAAGAGAGCACTAGCACGCCCCCAGGTAGAGAGCTATAGAAGCTTCTTAAAGTGAAATTTAAAGTCATTGAGCATAAACATAAACAATATTTAGCTAGTAACTATAGGGAAGTATTTTCGGATAGCAGTGAAAACTATTATTACACGCAGAAAAAAACAAACGTTGCATACAACGAAGCCTCAAAACGAATGAGACTCTTTCTGTACCGATACATGGACTCATCGGAGAATATACCAATCCTGAGACAGAACCCAGAATGAATGGATGAAAGATGCACCAGAGCCTTCAAGGCAGTTAAACAAGGTTGACCTTTAAATATGCTAGAGGTATTGGAGGTAAGCTATATTCCAAATAAAAACCAATTCGTTCGGAGTTTGGACGTTTTCCTCTAGTTCCATTTCCCCCATTCCCACTGTGCATCTTGCAATTTCCGCAAGTGGGAGTAAATGCAAATTAATAAAGCTTTTAGTTCAACACCCACCACTGCAGCTGAAGCTTTAAAAATTGATGTAGTTAATCAAAATTAGTGAAGTGTATGGGTCATTGTATACTTGTCTGATAGTGAGTTTAACCCTACCAATGTACTACTAAATTTTACTGTGTAAGCCAAAGTAAAATTCATTTAGTACATCGTATCAGTTTGTTTGCTGTCTTGTAAGTAAAGAATAATACTGCTGTTCTACAACAACCATCGAATCTATAACGAAATTTTCAAGCTAGCTAAAAAAAAAAAAATCTTGAAATATTACAATAAAAATAAAAGCACTGAGGTAACATCCTCAAAATCCAACTAAATCAATTCTGATCTTCCTGACATTATTATGGACACATCTATTTCCCAGGCTGCCCGATAAAACAAAGAACTCTATGACATGTAGCCTTCGGTAAACGCAGCAGTTGATCAACTCAAGATTCAGCCCCTGTGCAAGTAACATGCTATACAAGCAATATCAAAGCTGAGGAAAAGGTGCAACCATAATCTTTATCCATAACCGCTAGTTGTAATGGGTACACTCGCACGACTTAGCGTACAGGGTAAAAGGGAAGCCCACACACTGAGAAAAAAGGTTACATTCTTCTAAGCTCTTAGATAAAAAAAAAAAAACAGAAACCACTTTAATGGAACCAAAAGCTAATTCCAGTCTGACAAAAATTAGTTAATACTTTTCAAGAAGAAAAGTATAAAAAAAATTTTTTTTTTTAGATTTTCTGTGAAATTGTCAAAAATTAAGGACCCTATTAATCAATAAAACTGCATCGTGTCTAACGAAAAGTGGTCTCTATTTTATGTTAAAAGAAAACTTTTGAAAGTTTTCTTGGCAAAATACCTGTTACCCCGACTCAATTGTTCTAGCCAAAATATTTGTCAGTTATGTAATGAACTAAGACTGCGAGGTTGGGGAGGGGAGATCGTCATGTACACGGTCCTATTATTTTGTTACGGACAAAAAGTCAAATCACGCAACTTGTATTTATTCGTATTTTTTGTACTATTTTAAATTGTATTACTACGGAAACAGCAGGGAGGCAAGCAGGTTCATAAAGCCGAGAACTACGTGAAATACAGCAGTAGCCAAGTTTGGTTTATCACATGTGGTGAGCAACAGAATTAACCCAGGTGGACGGTAGCTTAGGCTGTGTAGGGCCGTTGAGCCATCAACAAGTAAGGGCACTTAATATTTCAATGAAGTACTACAGTGAAACCTCTTTACGAATCCCAAGGGTCTTTGGAAGCTATGTTATATCAGGTTTATCGGTATTGTTGCCTGAAATGCCTTCAAAATAGCATTGTTATAACAGGTTTATTGTTGTAAGAAGTATCGTTATAATGGAGTTAACCTACCTGTACAAAATGTTTGTGTGCAAAATGTAAAGTCTATAAAGTTTTGCATATTTGAAGTAACAGAAGAAAAAGAGTCTGCAGGAACGAAAATTACAAAAAAAGTATTAAGGCTCTATCCCTTAAAAAGCGAATGATGGGGACACGAGGCCCGCTCACCAAGTTGTCGTGCTACAAAAAATGCATCCACTTTATAACTAATTTCATAAACCTTGGTTTTATCTAACAGTAGCGGAGTCAGCAAATTGATCGGTGTACCGATATTAGGAAGGTCTAATGTTGGATGAGTTGTAACGGTAATGGTCGAAGTTTTTTTTTTTCAATATACAGTAGAACCTCGATTATCCGAATTAATTGGGGCCAAAGGGTGTTCGGATAATCAAAAATTTGGATAATCCAATTTACGTGCAAAATAAAAGAGGAAAACTTTTTTCTTTAGTCAGTTTTAGTGTTTGTGAATTATGTTTGGTTGTATGCAACTACTGAAAAGAAAACTTTGCACGAAATGACTCCAGGAACATAAATGAAGCAAAGTCGATGCTTATTCTTTCTCTAAAAAATGGCAAATTTTTTGAAAATATTTTATAAGAACGGGAGTTTGGAAAATAAGGGTGTTTGGATAAGCGGGGTTCGGATAATCGAGGTTCTACTGTACAAGCTGTTGTCGTCAGAATCATGTGACCATTAAATGTGTGAATATACCGACTCACAGTTCGTTACTGTTATAGTCAAGTAGGCCTGACTATAATAAGGAGCTATCATAAGAAGTTTTTTTTTTTAAGAATCTCTGTATTTAAATGTAAAAGTCAAAGTCTGCCAGAACGAGTCTAAGGATACATCTAAGAGTGTGGATGGGAGGGGGTGGCACAGGGAAAGCAGGTGAAAAGGGGAATTCTGCGTTGCAACTAGAAATCCCCACAATCGTAGCAAGGAAACGCTGAAGGAAAGAGCTAAATGACCTGTTCGGCTAGTTAGTTTAATATTTTTTCCTGACACACATCGGGATCAATCGTGAGGTATCAAATTCTTGTTTACTTGCAGCTATAGAGTTCTTTGTTTTATAACTAAATAAAATACAGTATCTTCTTAAGATTTTGTTCCACTGAACATTTTTAGAAATAAACCACAGAATGAACTCAATAAAAATAAATAAAATCCCAAAAAGAAGGACTCCGTTCATGAAATTCTGATGTCAACTTTTACGAACGTACATACAAATATTAAAACCCACTGATAGGAAGCAGTCATAAATTTACAATTAATATTATACAAGTACCGAAACCAAATAATAATAATAACACCAATATTTACAGAAATAATAATAAAAAAAAACCAAGCTCATGCACGAATAATGAAACCAACAACAAAAACAGCATACAAAACAACAAACACAACTTACGGCGTTAGGGTTAAAACGCAGTTACAAAATAGCTCGATTAAAAGTAACAATTAGGTGGATGCCAGAAACCAAAAGAAATGCACGTTGTTACTACGGTTACTTTCAAGCAGCCCATATTTACAGCTGTACGTCAAGCAGCTTGTTTGTTATTATCCAGCAGTTATGGTAGCACTCAACCAAACTTGAAACCACTTATCCCAATTTTTTCCTTATTGTAAAAAAAAAAATGAAAAGAATTACCATTGTTACTCCTTGCAAGAGCTATATTTTGGTATAAAAATTAAATAAAAGCAATATTAGACAAAATATTCTACGAGTGTATTCTTATTGAACTAGTATGGTGGTGCTTGTGGTGTCAGTTATTTCTAAAGTAGCGTGTTGTAGCCCTTGAACCAAGTGATGCGTTGGACAAAAGCTCGGTGTTATGGAAGGCCCGGTGCAAAATTTGTGCAAATGAAGCAGTTTTTCCCCGTAGGTAAGGTAAGGTAAAAAAAAACAAAGTGAGCAAAGTATGTGGTGATAAGAACAGAAAAGTTTTTAATTGGCAAACACAGGTCAGTCATTTTTACACCTTTGGTTAGAACAATCAATCAAAAATAGTGTTAGAGTAAAGTACACAGTGAAATGCGAGTGAGATTATAAACTATTATTCTTTCAAAATACTAATTATTAGTCATATTAGTAGCATCATTGTTACTTCTAGTATCAGGAATATTACCGCTACCCATTCCATGAAGTACATGTCCAATCCAACCAGAATATTGGACAAAAAAATGGAAGATACATATCGTTTTGATAGTTCATTTGCAACGTCAAAAACAAGATTCACGAAACAATGCGATTGCCACATTTTCATGCCAAGTAAAAATGCGTAAATGCAGGCATTGCACTGGCGCAAAGACTACGAATTAAAATTTCATGCTTCAAGCGTTTAAATAAAGAAAGCAAAAAAAACGAGCGACGCATGTCAATTTGCACGCTTCGGACATGCAAACAGCAGAACCATGAATGCAAGAATTGTCAGCAAATGCAAAACCAAACCGTAGTCCAACAATGGACATCAAATAGAGTGAATTAGCCAAAGGTAATAAGTGTGGTCTAGTATGAGAACACCCAAGGTAAGCCACTTCAGAATATATCATCAATATTGCCCAAGTTCAAACCAAGTTTGTAATGGCCTCGCAGGAAGAAAAAATTTCACTTGAACGCTATGCAACTTTTCAATTTATAACTGGAATGTTGCAGAGACTCACTTCACACATGAAAAGGTGCACAATGTTCAACTATTAAGATTAAATCAGAGTAAATTAAGAGCAAATTCAGGTTTGTCCTAGGGCCGAATAACGAATCTTGCAAATCTTTTTGCACAACGTTCCAAAGGAGAACGACCACACAGTCACCTGCACTCCTCTGTTGTCATCGCTGAGGCCAGTTACAAACTGCTTAAGCCAGGAAACCATACTTTTAACTTACCAGAAACAAGGGGCCTGATCACCTGGCACCAAAAGAATAATTTTTGTGACAAAAAATAGTTTTAAAAAAAAGCTAACCATTTACTCAATATATAAATGAAATCTGAATTCCATCTGTACCGAGTGTAAAACTGAAGTAGACATATTGTTTTTAAAACACGACTGGTCCAAGATATCAATTTTGTATCATTAATAAAGCCCCCCTTTTCTGATAAGCATCCAACTTTATTAAACAGCTGAATGTAATTGTCATCCATACCTATATAGCTAGAAACCAGTGCTCTAAATCTACGGTGCGGGCCTTTGATTTCTGGCAGATCCACTACAAGGAAGCAATAATGGAGAAACAAGCAAAGGATCATATCAGGTTAGTGGCGTACATTTGGACGACAATTTGTGTACGAACAGCAAACACTTTTCAAGGAAGAGACTCTGAAGAGTATCAATTAAGACCACACAACGAATGTACAGCCTTCAAAATCTTACGACTGCACCAAGAAAACTCAAATGAAGGAGAAAGAATGTTATTTAGCTCTTTCACTGCCACGCTAACAAATGAATCAAACAGTGGTTTTGAATAATATTGCACATGTAAAATGCTTAAGGCATGTTTCATGACTAATCGTTCAGTATTCCATTCAAATAATAAAAAAAATTACGCCTAAAATCTCAGCAATTGTTTACAAACAAGACTCAAATTTTGATGTGAAACCTTAAATACAAAATGTACGATATACGCAATAAAAAAATGAAGCCCAATGTTAGATTATCCGCTAATCAGTTTCAAATACTCAACAGCAATCGTTTAGTAAATCTATGCGAGCTTACAAGTACACACTTGCGGAGAGGAACCATTCTAACTGCCTCGTACCGTATCGTCCGAACAGAAGACGATGCTTTACAAATTTGTACCTTGCAAACTGCAGCATTGTCGTATACTCCATCCATCCATCCATATCCTTAACACGGTAAAATTTTGACCTGTTTCAACACACCGTTTAAATCGTTTTATGGAGAGCTCGCCAATGGTGCAAATCAAATTTAGCAAAAACTAAAATATGACTCCGAAAGCAGTCCAAAACCAAAGACGCTATTAAAAAAAACTGGCTTCGTATCTTGTGTAGGTGGAACTTAAATAAATAAATATAATAGTTGCAGTAGCATAACCTTATGAAAGCCTTGTGAAACAAATCCAAATCCACTAACACAACTGATCTTCGCAGTCATTTAATTCCGTGGAACTTGCGAGCCCAAAAATGCAATTCGTCTTACATCAGAATCATCTTACTTTCAGGGCAATATGGCAGTTATTTATTGCCACAATTGATACTTCACCTTAGGTTTTTGACGTATGATTAGAATACATGCAATAAATAACTTCACACCCACATGAGTCACACAAGTTGACTAATACACTGGTAAAATTCAATGCTAACGTGAGTGAGTTGAATCTTTCTGCTAACCAATACTTAACTGATATTTCTCGATTAAATCTTGCAGAAAAAATTCTTTTCAGAGTTTCAAACTAAATAATATGCAGCAGTGAAAGAGCTGAACACGATACATGTAAACGATAAAAGAAAAAAAAAAGTTTGCAGAAGCATGCAAATAACAAATAATAGGCAGAGTTGTTGCAGCCATATCCCCACAATGCCCCTGCATATTCTAACAATGGAAGCCGTCATGATTTCGCTGAAGCAGCGTTGTTGGGGCTAGGAAGCCGCTCATGCAAACAAAAAAAAAAGAGCAACAGACCAAAAAATAAAAATAAACCACAAAACTAGCAAGAGCCAAGCTTTCGTAAATTATTTTGTGGCTCGCATTTTAAACTACACAAATTTCAATGAAATAGATACAAATCAAAAAACAAATTGTACGCTGTAGTACAATAATACCAAAAAATACCATCTACAAAACAGTATTTGTGTGTAATAATACTACATCAAAACTAAACTAATTATACAATTTGTTAAAATGGTAACAGGTAGCATTGTGGGACTACGGACAGCAAAATAATGCACCATCACGGCAAACAGAAAAAAAAAATGCACACAAAAAAAAA
>JAHWFP010030741.1:0-36816 GCA_023313725.1 Lithobius niger
CCTTGTAGTATTGAACTGGACGAGTTAATTAATAATTTATGCTACAATCCGGAAAAAAAGGCTGACATAAGAGAATTTCACGATGACACAGTCCATCTTGATCCCATACCAACAAGGTCATTGGCCCCAGCAACCCACAGAAACCGACCACCGAGTTCATCAAGAGGGACTCCAGTGAACCAAGGACATCCGCCCCAGACATCACATTCACCAAGAGGGACTCCAGTGAATCATGGATATCCACTGCAGATATTACAGTCACCAAGAGGGACTCCTGGGACGCAAGGTCAATCACCACGCATACTAGCAACTGAACCAGAATTCTTACACCACAAGAAGACACTACTAGGCAACAAGTACCAAGGGTCACGCCTATACAAGGACATCCGACCCAAGAAAATCCTACCCAACGAATAACAAGAGCTAGAGCCTTGAAGGAAGGCATAACCATCCCAGAACTTTTGTTTGATACTTCGTCGGAGGGGGACCGAAGAGCCTTGAATGTTTATACTTCCAAAGCTCAAACAAAAGATTATCTCGAAGACGATGAAGAAGGGGACTACGTACTAGTCTTGTATTCCACACCTGAAGAGCCAAGCAGTGTTTCAGAAGCTTTATCAGGCCCAGATGCGGACTTATGGAAAGCGGCCATGACCGAAGAATATGGCTCACTAATAGCAAAAGGCACATGGGAACTAGTTGACCTACCACCCGGAGCACGTACCAATGGAAGCAAGTGGGTGCTACAAATAAAGAAAACTGTAACCGGGGAGGTAGAAAGATACAAGGCCAGACTGGTAGCCAAAGGGTACGCTCAAAAATATGGACAAAGCTATTCCGAGACGTACGCGCCTGTTGCCGGATTAGCAACCATACGTCTACTAATAGCAGCAGCTGTCGAGAAAGATTACTACATTGACCAATACGATATTACTACAGCATATTACCTAGGCAACGAGGAACTTGTATACATGGACCAGCCTGAAGGTTTCGTCAAAGACGGCCAAGAAGACAAAGTGTGCCGAGTGATTCGCAGTCTTTACAGCTTGAAACAAAGTTGGCGTTGATGGTACAGTCTTTTCACCCAAGAGGTCCAGAAGCAAGGGATGAAGAGGTGTAGGACTGGCGCATGTGTTTTCTACATCCATGAGGGAAAAGATCTGCTTGTACTCAGAGTATATGTCGACGATATCGCAGCCATCTCCTCGAGTCCCAAGATGCGTCAACTAGCGAAGGCAGTCCTAACGTCGAGTTTCGAAATTCGATCTCTTGGACCAATTAGCTACATGCTAGGCATAAAGTTCACCAGAGCGCAGGATGGCTCTATGGTCCTTAACAAGACGCAGTACATCAACAGGGTACTGGCAAAGTTTGGGATGCAAGATTGCAAGCCTGTGTCCACGCCAAACCTGTCAAAGGACCAGCTAACAAGAGAAGAAGTAGACTGTCTTGACAAAATTCCACTACGGGAATTAGTAGGATCGCTATCCTATATAGCTAACGGGACAAGACCCCACATAGCCTTTGCCATCAACAGTCTAGCTCAGCATACCTCAGCGCTAATTACTGAGGACTGGCAAGCAGGAAAAAGGATCCTGAGGTACCTTCAAGGGACTAAGGATGAAAGCCTGGTACTGCAAGCCGACCACACGGGATTGCAGATCTTCACCGATGCCAGCCACGCCTTGGACTTGAAGACAAGACGCTACACAACGGGAATTGTTGCCACGTATGGTGGATCACCGTTTCTGTGGAGATCAAACCTGCAGAGAACTGTTTCACTCTCCACAATGGAAAGCGAGTACAAGGCCATCTCCCAGGGTGTGCAAGAATGCCTATGGACCCGGGAGCTGTTACTGGAAACCGACTTAATCCCGATAGGCCAGAAATCGCCGATACCGCTTCTCACCGACTCTCAGAGCGCCAGAGTGCATGCCGTGAGCTACATCGAGAAGAGCCGGACAAAACACATAGACATTATTTACCATCATGTCCGTGAAAGAATCGTAGATAGAAGTGTAGACATCTGTTACGTCCCAACAAAATGCAACGTAGCGGATATACTTACCAAACCACAATCTGGCCAAAGGCACGAATATCTAACTAATCTGCTGAGTGTCTTTCATGCCAGATAACGTCCTTGTGTCAGGGGGGACTTTGTTAGTGTGCGCACATTTCTTAAATAAACTGGACTGAAGTGCACAAACTATAACGTGACCCAAGGGGCAGATAACCTTGTCCAAAAGGAGCCCCGTGTGAACATTGAGAAAGAACCAGGTGCACCTTGCAATTAACTGGAGTGTAACCTGGGCAACTAAATAGCAGGAAGCCCGATAAAGAAGGCTTCCCAACTTACTCCAACTGACTGGGTCGGCCATTACGCATCGTTCCCCCCTTTGGCCTGTTGTAATTAGAAAATGTAGTTGTTTGCATGTTTCGTAAGTAAACTTTAATAGTTTATACTACGTCTGCCTATTTCCTTCCATGGATTAGACCTCAACAATTTAACCGTCACCATATGGGATCAAACTCCACCATTCCCGGCCTTGGCTAGTATGCGGGTCTCTTTTGATTCAGGGATGGTCGAGACCAAGTCCATCCCAAAGTCCCAAAGGACTTAGCCACATGCTTAAGTCACCATCCAGTAAGGGTCATCCTCAGACTTGTCAGTAAGGAAGTAGTGGTCTCGGCCCGCCACCACACCCTCATGATCCACAGTCATCGATCGCCTAACCTTCGAGACCAGAAAGAAAGACGGGCCTCGGGTGGATCACTACACTAGCCAACCATCCAACCATGACGGAACTCGTCGAAAAACACGACCGTCCCAATATTTAACACCTAGCCACCTCGTCAGACAGCTAGTTCATGAATGTCTCGTCAAACACCCACTTTAGTCTAGCACCGGCAACGCTCGAAACGACTGCCTTTCAACAAGTTTCAACCAGTCTTTGCTGCAGGCCCAATAGCTCAGCTCCAGTTCAGAATGGTGTACCACTCGTCACCGAAACGAAGCCACCAGTCCTACTGCTCCGACCAGTTCCAAGAGACTGCTGCTGCTACCTCTCCGAGCTTAAAGGGGTCACGCCACTATCACCACTCGGTCCGGCAGCGCCCTGGAGATGTGCCACACGACGAACCCACAGGTCACTGTCAAAGCGTTGCCACCAGTCCAATAGCTTAAACAGTTTAGAACCTTCCAAGCCCGAAGGCGAGGCCAGTCCAACGGTCCAACGGCTCAACCCAGTTTACAATGGGGATCTACCGGCACGGAGGCAAGGGGGATCCAACGTTCACCACCAAAGTGTCGCCACAGTCCAACTGCTCCAACCAGCTCAGAGACAGCACACCCTCAAGGGGAACGATGCTCACCATCAAGTCTTTGCTACTCGGTCCAACAGCTCAACCCAGTTTAGAAAGGCGTCCCAATCTTCATCAAGCAAAGCCACTAGTCCAAACAGCTCCAACCTAGTTTAGAACATCGAGCCCAACATCGAGGACTTACACAGCTCATCACCAGTCTCGCAATTCGGACCAGTTTGACTTACTAGGAGTGGAGTCCACCAGCATGACCCACAACCAAAGCCACTAGTCCAAACAGCTCGACCAGTTCAGAACAGTGTACCCAAAGGACAAGAGTGCTCACCACTCATCTTGCTTACTCGGTCCAACGTCCAGTTTCGAAAGGCATGCCGATCTCGACCAAAGCCACTAGCCCAAACAGCTCGACAACCTTAGAATGAAACATCGTACCTAAAGGCAAGGGATCCATCCTCACAAGAAGTCTGGGGATCGTCGATGGGACAGCTTACGTTTGCACCAGTCTCACAACTCGGTCCGAAGGGTCGACTCCGGTTTAGAACGGGGATCTGCTGGCATGAAGGCAAGGGGATACATCGCTCACCACCAAAGCGTCGCCACCAGTCCAAACAGATCGACCAGCCTAGAACGTCGGGACCACAGTGCTCATCAGCCAAGTCTTTCGCCACCAGTCCATTAGCTCCACTCCAGATCAGGATGGCAGATCCAAGCCAGAAGGCGAGGACCCACAACTCATCACCAAAGTATCGCTACTAGTCCAACAGCTGCAAACAGCTTTGAGCAAAAGACCCACACACCGTCCACATCAACAAGCCAACCAATGCCGAGTTATGCCGTGCTGTCATCCCTCCTGGGAGGGATGGTGACGCGCCGTCCAGGTTTGACGGATCTCACGGTTTTTCGCCACTCAGGTTTAGTCACAAGAACTAATCCCTACGACTCACACGACATTGCCACTTGGCCGATAGCATCACCGATAACAACCTCCACATCCAAGTCACAGAGGCACCGAAGAGAATCAGAAATTTCTTTCTCGCAACAAGCTCGGTATACTACCTGTAACCTACCCGCCGTATAGTCAGTGCGCCCGAGAGATTCCGAAGAATAACGGGACGATCAAAGACCTGAAGGAGTAACATGATTGGTAGGCCCCGGACTCACAGTCTTTCACACCCGATTCCCGCATTCGACATCACTGTTCCCCAGACACAGAGCAACTAAGGCACTCCTAATCCAAGACGCAGAGGCACGAGGCAACGAGTAAGGACCGTCTTCTTACTCAAAGCTCGAAACACGGCTCAGCATGTACCCTTACCTGCCCGCACGCAGCCCGAAGACCAACGGAGTAAGATTATGGTAGGTCTAAGATGGACCAAACTCTTTCAGAAGCACATCACCAGACTCTTTTGCCCACAGCCAACACATCCTGAACTCAGAAATGCCCAGACGCACACGACTCTGGCATATCAGCCAGTAAGGTAACGCTGCTCGTCGCCAAGTCTTTGCTGCCGGTCCAACGGCTCAACTTCAGTTCGGAGTGGCATACCACTCGCCACCGTAGCGTCGCCACTAGTCCAACTGCTCCGACCAGCGCAGGGACCAATCCAAATCCAAGACACAAAGGCACGAGGCAATCGAGTTAGGATCGTCCACTTACTCAAGCTCGAACTTGGCTCAACATGCTACCCTTACGTACCCGTCCATAGCCCGAAGACCGACGAAGCAAGCTTACGGTACGGCCAAGCCGCTAACGTTCAAGCGCTTTCTGCCAGCATATCACGAAGACCCGTTCGCCCACAGTCAACGCATCCCAGGGAACAACAAAAAGCAACAACCACTTCGCCCACCCTCAAGCAGTCCCAATCCAAGACGGAGACATGCAAAGCAAGCAAGTTAGGATGGTCCACCTACTCGACCTCAAACACGGCCCGACATGCTACCCTTGCATACCCATCCATAGCCCGAAAACCAACGAAACAAAATTACGATAGGGCCAAGCGGCTAACTCTTTCAACAGGACTCACCAGACTCACAGGCCTGCAGCCTACCAGAGCGCAAGAGGGGCAGCTCAGAGACAGCACACCCTCAAGGGGAACAAGTGCTCACCACCAAGTCTTTACTACTCGGTCCAACGGCTCAACCCAGTTTAGAGGGGCGTCCCAATCTTCACCAAACAAAGCCATGAGTTCAAACAGCTCCAACCTAGTTTAGAACGTCGAGCCCAACATCGAGGACTTACACAGCTCATCACCAGTCTCGCAATTTGGACCAGTTTGACTTACGAGGAGTAGAGTCCATCAGCATGACCCACAACCAATGCCAACTAGTCCGAACAGTTCGACCAGTTTGGAACAGTGTAGCCAAAGGACGAGACTGCTCACCACTCGTCTCGCTTACTCGGTCCAACAGCCGGTTTAGAAAGGTGTACCGATCTCTACCAAAGCCACTAGTCCAAACAGCTCGACAAGCTTAGAACGAACCTAAGGCAAGGGATCCATCCTCACAAGAAGACTGGGAGATCGTCGATGGAACAGCTTACGATTGCACCAGTTTCGCAACTCGGTCCAAAGGGTCAACACCGGTTTAGAACGGGGATCTGCCGGCACGAAGGCAAGGGGGATCCGTCGTTCACCACCAAAGCGTCACCACCAGTCCAAACTGATCAACCAGCCTAGAACGTCGGGGACACAGTTGCTCATCAGGCAAGTCTTCGTTTATGGTAGGGCTAAGATGGACAAAACTCTTTCAGAAGCACATCACTTGATTGCGTTTGAATTCCTCCCATTAGGGGTGATCGTTTCCTTAGGACACCCATGGCGGGGCATGAGACGCCGTAGTGATCCTTCCGCAGGTTCATCTATGGAAACCTTGTTGAGTCCAATGTCTCAACTCCACATTAGAATGGCAGCTCCAAGTCCAAAGGCGAGGACCCAACGATTCATCATCAAGCATCGCCACTAGTCCAATGGCTCCAACGAGCTTAAAACAAAGGACCCACATGCCGCACACACCGACAAACCTACCAATGCTGAGTTATGCCGTGCTATCATCCCACCCGGTTGAAGCGGGATGGTGATACACCGTCCAGGTTTGACGGATCTCACACCTTACAGTTTTGCGCCACTGAGGTTTAGTCACGAGAACTAATCCCTACGACTTGAACGACACTGCCATCTGCCCTGGCCGATTGTGTCGCCGATGCTCAGTACGAGACCAACACCAGCAAACACAACAACGACTGCTCCACATCCAAGTCACAGAGACACCGAAGGGAATCGGAAACTTTCTCGCCACAAGCCCAGTATACTGCCAATTGACTACCCGCCGCATAGCCAGTGCGCCCGTAAGATTTCGGAGAATCACGGGATGATCAAAGACCTGACGGAGCAACATTATTGACAGGTCCTGGGTTACCTCTGTCTATGCAACTCCAGTATACTGTCGATTGCGTACCCGCCGCATAGCCAGTGCGCCCGAGAGATTCCGGAGAATCATGGGACGATCAAAGACCTGACGGAGCAACATTATTGGCAGGCCCTGGGTTACCTCTTTTTCTTCCCGATTCTCGCACTCGACATCGATGTTCCCCAGACACAGCAACATTGCCCAGTAGCTTTCGCCAAATAGGGAATGATGGGACGGAACATCTTTAAACTTCGTTCGTGGATGAGCCAAGAACTCTCTCCGAGCACGACACTCGGTATAAGTACTCCACCGAGACCCCCAAATGGGATCAATCCAGTCTCGGACTTTCGGAAAAGGCCAAAGGGATGCTATTCCCACCGCAGCCTTGCAGCGATCGATACATCTTCATGCCGACCCGCAGCCCTGTGGACCAGACTGGTACCGTCCGGGTTACCCCAGTCCTGAGTCCCAGGCGACGACGGAGAAGGGGACCACGCCTGTCTGGTTGGACACCACGGCTTTTCCTGATTGCGTTCGAATTCCTCCCATTAGGGGTAATCATTTCCTTAGGACACCCATGGTGGAGCATGAGACGCCGTAGTGATCCTTCCGCAGGTTCACCTATGGAAACCTTGTTACTTTTACTTCCTCTCGAAGACAAGTTTCGCACCTCGTTCCAACACGGAGCAGAATGACACGAAGGCCACCACAGCCACGCCAGACCGTGGTACTCAACTAGTCATCGGTTGTAGCGATGGGCGGTGTGTACAAAGGGCAGAGACATATTCGACACGAGATGCTGACTCGCGCCTACTGGGAATTCCTGGTTCACGGGAAGAATTGCAGACCACGATCACAACCACGAACGATATTCTAAGATTTCCCGGAGTCCTCTCAGACCAGGAAACTTTTTGAATCGTCCACTGTAGCGCGCGTGCGGCCCCGGACATCTAAGGGCATCACAGACCTGTACTGGCTCTCTTTCATGCGACTTTAACGCCACAAATCCCTCTAAGAAGTCGAATTTAGTCTCCTCAGCTACTACCGAGTCTATTTAAAGGCAAGAGTCACAACAGTTTCGTGTGGAATTAACCGCCAGTTCACGATAGCGGCTGTACGGCCATGCACCACCACGCACTGAATCAAGAAAGAGCTCTCAATCTGTCAATAGTTCCGGTGTACAGACTGGGTGAGTTTTCCCGTGTTGAGTCGAATTAAGCCGCAGGCTCCACTCCTTGTGGTACCCTTCTGTCAATTCCTTTAAGTTTCAGCTTTGCAACTATATTTCCCCGGAACCCAAAGACTTTGGTTTCCCAGAAGCTGCCCTCTGAGTCATAGGAGTAACCCGGCGGATTGCTAGTTTGCATCGTTTATGGTTAGAACTAGGGTGGTATCTGATCGCCTTCGATCCTTTAACTTTCGTTCTTTATTAAAGCAAACATTCTTGGCAAACGCTTTCGCTTCGGTACGTCCCACGGCGGTCCAAGAATTTCACATCTCGCACCGTGGTACGAATGCCCGCCTTTTCCCTATTAATCATTACCTAAGGTTCCGAAAACCAACAAAATAGATCCGAGGACCTATTACATTATTCCATGCTTGGCTATGCGGGCGTGGACTCGCCTGCTTGGAGCACTCCTAGCCTAGAAGCTAAGATCCAACTACGAGCTTTTTAACCTCAACATTGCCACGGCACCAGTCTTGCCCTCCAATATTTCTCCGACGTATTTATGGTCAGAATCACACCAGCGAAGAGAAAGGCCAGCCAGGACTGACTTGAATACGTCTCATAATTACCTCCCCATGCTGGAAGTGGGTAATTTCCGTGCCTGCTGTGTTCCTTGGATGGGGTAGCCGTTTCTCAGGCTCCCTTTTTGGAATCGAACCCTGATTCCCCGTTACCCGTAAAAACCATGGTAGGCGCATAACCAACCAATGACAGTTGATAAGGCAGACATCAGAAAGATGCGTCGCCGGTTCTAAGACCGGTTCCAAGTTATCCATTGTCACCAAATGGGAACGGACCCTTGCAGATCCGTATTGGTCTTGTTCTAATAAAAGTGCTCGTCCCCAAAGGACGGAGTTGGTCGACATGTATTAGCTCTAGAATTACCACAGGTATCCAAGTAGTATGGTACGATCTAAGGACCCATAACTGATTTAATGAGCCATTCGCGGTTTCACCTTGATTCGGCATGAACTTGGACATGCATGGCTCAATCTTTGAGACTAACGTATCACTACTGGCAGGATCAACCAGGTAACTAATCACCCACGGCATCCTACAGCAACACGACGGCAAATCTTATTGCCGGTAGCCCGAATACCCCACAACCTTCCGGAGAAGGAGAGCGTGACACACAGACCACGAAGCAAGTCGGCAAGCCACCGGCCAGACACAAGGGCACGTTTTTCCACAACTCGAACGACATCCATTCGAAGCGAAGTAAAGCCTCACATTTCAGCCACAGATCATGAACTCCAAGCCCAAGACACAAAGGCACGAAAGCAAGCAAGTTAGGATCGTCCAGTTACTCAAGCTCGAACACGGCTATACATGCTACCCTTGCGTACCCGTCCAAAGCCCGAAGACTGACGGAGGAAGCTTATGGTAGGGCCAAGCCGGACCAAACTCTTTCAGCAGCACATCAGCAGACTATTTCGCTGACAGCCAATGCATCCCAAACTCAAGGAACACACGTGTCACAACTGATTCGACTGCTGCCTAGTACTCCAAACCCAAGACGCAGAGGCACGAGGCAATCGTTAGGATCGTCTTCATACTCCAGCTCGAACACGGCTCAACATGCTACCCATCCGTACCCGTCCATAGCCCGAAGACCAACGGAGCAAGCTTATGGTAGGGCCAAGCCGAACCAAACTCTTTTCAGCAGCACATCACCAGTCTCTTTCACCCACAACCAACACATCGCGGACACCACAGCCACAGCCTTTTTGCCAGTCACTTAATAAGCTCAACCCGGAGCACGAACGCACGTGGAACAAGCAAGTTAGGATCGTCTGCATACTCCAGCTTGAACACGACTCGAGCTACCCTTGCGTACCCGTCCATAGCCCGAAGACCGACGGAGCAAGCTTATGGTAGGGCAAAGCCGCTAATGTTCAAGCGCTTTCTGACAGTGCATCACCAGACCGTTCGCCCACAGTTAACGCCTAGGATGCTACCCGTGCGTACCTGCCTTACAGCCAATGTGCCTAAATCTTCCGAAGAATCACGGGACAATCAAAGACTGACATAGCAAGATTACGGTAGGCCCAGACAAGGCTCAGTGCTCATCCACAGAACAAGACCAGTCTCTTAAATGCATTCGCCGGCGGTTCGTGCACGACTCACCCAACCTCTAAGGCCAAAGCCAAAGGATCAAAGGCCCGCCCAAGGATCTATAGCAGAAGAGCCGAGACTCCCAAGCCAGGTCACGGTCACTGCTACTTCCAAGCTCATAGCTCGTCAACAGCTACCATTCCCCGAAATGTCATGCCTCCGGCGCCCAAGTGCAAACACCTACCGGCAACGTCGCACAGGAATATGAACAAAGCAGCAGGTAAGTCTCAAGCAAATTGTCAATATCATCCTTTTGTGTCACGCTCTTTTTGGTCACGAGGACGGGCGGTGTCTCTCGTACCGAGCGCATTTGTGGTTTTTGCAATTTTCTCTAGGGTTTGCCCTCACCACTTTGGCAGAACTCTGCTTTCCATTTAGTTTTCAAGCTCTACTTGCCCATCTTACTTTAATTTAAGTCGTACGTGCCGTCACACGGTATCACAGCCAAATCATCTTACAAAACTCTCTCAATCCCATCACTTATGGGTTCAGGCACGCTGCGCCGAAACGCGGTCAGGAACAAAGCTGCACGACACAGCCACCCTTCCCTAGTGCATGCCTTCGGCAATGTGCGGGACACTGCTCGATGCCGTAATTGGCGCCACAGCACATTTATCCCTCTGTGGTAGGGAAGAACACAATTCATATTAACCCCCGGCGTTGCTTTCGGGGTTCCTGGGAGTTCCAGCAAGCAATAAATAAAAAGACATACTGCCTTTCCTCCAGAGAATTCATCGTGTACCAAAGTGTACGTAGAAGATGGAATTTAGGCGAACCCAGGGACTCCTTCCTTTAAAGTACCCGATCTGGCCTGACTTGTCTGCACCACCCGTCATGTGCCCGAACCATGCGAAGATGTAGAGCATTTAGACCGCAGAAGGCAAGTCAGTAAGCGTTGCCACCCCAGTCCTCCTTCAGTTAGGACACCGAGGTGGTTGAGAGCGATTCAGCAGGTCTGCACGGCTAAACAGAACCCTCGACTCTCTGCAGGTTTTCTTGGCATGGGAGAATAGCACATCCGTTTGTTTCGGACATGCCAACCTGCTCTCCCATTCGTACCACAAAACCAAATGGCATTCCTTCGGCTTACTTTTCAACGCTCTGTATTTCTCACTGAGCCTTCTCTCTCTCTTCCAGTGTTCGTCTGAACCTTCATGGTTGAAGTTGAATTAGGTTTGTTAGCACGTGGCTTAACTTGGTGGTACATGGTTGTTGTTCACAAACACTGCTTTCATTTAGTGCACGTCAAGATCACGTAACCACGAAGGGTCGATCTCTATCGGTGCTAGAAAGACTGAACGTGTCGGGACCATCAAATGCTGCTTTCATTTAGTGCACGTCAAGATTACGTAACCACGAAGGGCCGATCTCTATCGGTGCTGGAAAGACTGAACGTGTCGGGACCATCAAATGCTGCTTTCATTTAGTGCGTGTCAAGATCACGTAACCACGAAGGGCCGATCTCTATCGGTGTTGGAAAGACTGAACGTGTCGGGACCATCAAATGCTTCTTTCATTTAGTGCACGTCAAGATCACGTAACCACATAGGGCCGATCTCTATCGGTGCTGGAAAGACTGAACTTGTCGGGGACCACAAGTCAACCTTCTACTGCTTTCAAACCACATCATGCTTCAACCGACTTTCATTTAGTCCACGTCAAGATCACGTAACCATGAGGGGCCGATCTCTATCAGCGCTGGAAAAGCAGAAGGTGTCTCTGGCTCTTTTATTTACAGCTCAGCATGCTACCCTTGCCTACCCGCCCATGGCCCGAAGACCGATGGAGCAAGATTACGGTAGGGCTGGGCAACTAACGTTCATGCCCTCAGAGTTTGAATCATCGGGCACTCTCACTTATCAGACTTCACCTCTGTCCTGTTTATTGCTCATCATGCTACCCTTGCCTACCCGCCCATGGCCCGAAGATCGACAAGATTACGGTAAGGCTGGGCAGATAATGTTCATACCCTCATACTTTGAATCGTGGGGGATCTGAACAGCCTCATGCCTTGCCTTCTGACCCAGCTGTTCAATCAGCTCAGGTTTCAATCATCACTTCCTTGCCAGCTATCTTCGAGTTGTGCAAGGCTCTCTCTGGCTTGCCTTCTGACCCAGCTGTTTATCAGCTCAAGTTTCCATCATCACTTCTTGGACTTAGCTCTCAGCCCCCAACACCAAAGGGCGTGTTGTTGCGGACAAGTCTTCAATACCTTCGGCACCGAGGAGCGGCATTGCGTGTAAGCATTCACGCCTTTGGTTGCCAGTCTATTTTCGGACCGTGATCGGCTCTCGTCTGCAAACCATTTGCGGCATGGCCTTCGGTAAAAATGCGTCCTGGCACCTTCTTTGCCCATCGTCTGCCAAAGATCTGGCACTCCTTCGGCTAAAATGCGACTTGGCGCCTTCTTTGCCCATCACCTGCCAAAGATCAGGCATTCCTCCGGCCAAACATGCACTCATTCTGCCAAATGCCCTTTCGTACCACATATCTACTTCAATAACACAAGGTCCGACATGTATTTAGCGTACCTTGGCTTTTGGGTCTCGCCAAACTGCCCTCAATACCTATGATTTGGACCCCTACATCAGCGTTGCTAATGCAAAAGAAGTGTAATCCTAATAACGAAAACGAGAATCAATAACCCGTGCCACAGTGCTGGTTAGCGGCATGAATTAGCAAATGCCCTGAACAAATCATGTTGTGATATCGGTTGCAAAACATGGTTCGGCTACGCTAGGTTCGAGAGTACAGCTAGCGTTGCTAACCGAAAAATCTTTGACAGCCAGAGGAACAGTTCGTTTGGACTTAGCCAAATTCTCGGCCTTCTGACCGACTTGTTGCCCCAACACCAAAGGGTGTTTTGTTGCGGATAAGACTTCACTACCTTCGGCACCGAGGAGCGGCATTGCGTGCAAGCATTCACGCCTTTGGTTGCTAGCCTCCCTTCGGGCCTTGATTGGCTCTTGTCTCCAGACCATTTGCAGCATGGACTTCGGCTAAAATGCGAGCATTCAGCCTCAAAAGTCACAGCCGCATCATGCCTTGGCCGAGCGTGGAGCCTTTCCCACGTGGCTGCACTACAGGTACATGCCTTCAGCTAAAATGCTACCAGACGCCTTCCTTTTCCATCACCTGCCAAAGTTCTGGCACTCCTTCAGCTAAAAAGCAAGCATTCGACCTCGAAAACCACAGCCGCCTCATCTCTCGGCCGAGCGTGGAGCTTTTCCTACGTGGCGGTACTCTAGGTACATGCCTTCGGCTAAAAATGCGACCAGGTGTCTTCTTTTCCCATCATCTGCCCAGGGTCTGGCACTCCTTCGGCTAAAATGTGAGCATTCAGCCTCAAAAGCCACGGCTGTCTCATGCCTTGGCCGAGCGAGGAGCCTTTCCCATGTGGCGGCACTCTAGGTACATGCCTTCGGCTAAAATGCGACCAGGCGCCTTCCTTTCCCATCACCTGCCAAAGTTCTGGCACTCCTTCGGCCAAAAAGCAAGCATTCAACCTCGAAAACCACAGCCGCCTCATCTCTCGGCTAAGCGTGGAGCCTTTCCCACGTGGCAGTACTCTAGGTACATACCTTCGGCTAAAAATGCGACCAGGCGCCTTCTGTTCCCATCATCTGCCCACGGTCTGGCACTCCTTCGGCTAAAATGCAAGCATTCAGCCTCAAAAGCCACGGCCACCTCATGCCTTGGCCGAACGTGGAGCCTTTCCCACGTGACGGCACTCTATGTACATGCCTTCGGCTAAAATGCGACCAGGCGCCTTCTTTTCCCATCACCTGCCAAAGATCTGGCATTCCTTCGGCTAAAATGCGACGTGGCACCTTCTTTTCCCATCATCTGCCGAAGATCAGGCTTTCCTCCGGCTAAAATGCGACGTGGCACCTTCTTTTCCCATCATCTGCCGAAGATCAGGCTTTCCTCCGGCCAAACATGCACTCAATCTGCCAAAAGCCCTTTCGTACCACATATCTACTTCAATAGGCCTGGTTGCTGGAGGTTTGCGGATCTGGTCGAACCCCTGGAAAGGGGACCTTGGCAAAGTCCCCGCCAGGACTGCCGGCCAGGGTAGCGTGAGAGGCTACCATGCTCCTTCAGCGGCTATGGGAACTATTCTGGCCAATTCTGGACAATCTTTCGGCCCCTACGATGATCGGAGGTTTCCCGGATCGAATCCCCGGGTTGGCACCTCCCTTTACCAGATATTTCTTCTCCTCTAAAAGTCTGGTAATGTTCAAAATTGAGCCGGTTGAGCCATACAAGCATTAAGTTGCTTCGGCTGACTTAAGGCTCAAAGAAATTAATTTAAAAAAAAAAAAAAAATAACCCAAGGTCCGACATGTATTTGGCGTACCGTGGCTTTTCGAGCTGCCGAGCTGCCCTCTATACCTATGATTTGGACCCCTACATCAGCGTTGCTAACGCAGAAGAAGGGGATTCCTACTAACGAAAACGAGATTCTCTAACCCGTGTGGTTTAGCGGCATGGAGTAGCCAAAGCCCTGAACAAATCCTGATTTGATCGGTTGCAAAAACAGGCTCGGCCGTGCGAGGTTCGAAACTGCACCTAGCGTTGCTAACCGAGGCAAATGAACCACCAGGCAAAATCGTCCAAGGCATGCGAAGGCATCCCTATACTCTCGGGGAGACACAGGACAGAGCCGCACTTTTGATCGGCCAGCTAGTACAGCCACTACAGCTAGTACAGCTAGAGCTACAGTGAGACTACTGTCTCTATATACCATGTGGCACTGCACCTAGCGTTGCTAATGCAGGTCAAACTGCGAACCTGAAGTTCTAGTGTTCTGAATTTTGGAAGGTAGATAGGTATTTTCATGGCCGATCTAACAAGCCTAACCACATCAAAATCGGACGAATGGTTTTCAAGCTATTCAAAAAAAAAACTTGCGACCACGAATAAGGCCGCAAGCGGCCCCCGGATGGCTTCTCCCGCGTACACTCAAAACTAGCGTTGCTAACGCAGGAAACATGAAAAGTGCTCGGAACACGGCCAAAATCAGCATGCGCCCGGGGGACGATGCTAGATGGACGGCCCCAGAAGATGGACGCCCTGGCATCAACCCTGTCTCGCTGGTGACCCCAGAGGCACATTTCGTAGCATTACGGATGTTACGGAAAATCGTTCAAAGTGTCGGGGCTCAAAAGCTGGCCGTCTAAACTTCATGGAACTCGGTGTCAGGGTAGCCCTCGTCTGTACGCACATTTTAAGCTCAACCACAAGTCCGTGAGACCTCTGTGAGCCGAGCTATTCAAAAAGCTCTGCGACGTCACTTGGAATAGCATTGCGGAAGGTAGGGCCGCGTGGTTAAACTGATGGGGCTAAAAAACTGCCCGTCTAAACTTGATGAAACTCGGTGTGAGGTTATCCCTCGTCCATACGCACATTTTAGGCCCAACCACAAGTCCGTGAGACCACTGTAAGCCGAGCTATTCGAAAAAAAAACCAACGCTACATTAGCAATGCTGGTTTCGCAGCGTTGCTAACGCAGGAAAAATGAAAAGTGCTCGGATCACGACCAAAATCGACATACACCCGGGGGATGATGCTAGATGGACGGCCCCAGAAG
Source organism: Lithobius niger (assembly GCA_023313725.1). Classification (NCBI taxonomy): domain Eukaryota; kingdom Metazoa; phylum Arthropoda; class Chilopoda; order Lithobiomorpha; family Lithobiidae; genus Lithobius; species Lithobius niger. Next base: position 15,663 of record JAHWFP010030741.1, read on the forward strand.
ATGGCCGCCCTAGCCCCAACCCTGTATCACTGGCATCCAAAGTCAAACTTTTCGTAGCATTACGAAAGGTACGGAAAATCGGTTAAAGTGTCGGGGTTCAAAAACTGTCCGTCTAAACATCATAAAACTCGGTGACAGAGTGACCTTCGTCCGTACGCACATTTTAAGCCCAACCACAAGTCCGTGAGTCCTCTGTGAGCAGAGCTATTAAAAAAAAAACTCTGCGACAGCCACTTAGAAAAAATGGCTAAGTCCCACTAACCTAACCTAATCTCACCTAACCACAGGTATGCTGTTTCTCCATAACCACTTTTGTTTTAGGTCTGAAACTTGGTAGCCAAGGGTCCTCCTAAAGCGATCTAGCCTATCCCCAGGGTCGTAGCTCGTCTCGTTTTCCGCAATTGGCGGTCGAAGTATTTAGGCCTATATAGGCCTATATAGGCCTACGCCGGTTTATTTAATAACGATCCTTCTACTATGGCTGTGGGTCTGAAATTTTTTGAACGTCCAGGGGGTATGGCCAGCTAGGTGCCCACCGAGTTTGAAGTGTCTAGGACGTTTAGTTCGGGATTGTGGAACTTGAAACCAATGAAGAGCACTGGGCGTGAAAAGTCGGAAATTTTTCCTATGGGAGCTAGATCTGTGAAGCTTTTTGGGTGTCGAGCAGGTTCCTTCAGCTGGGTGCATACCAAATTTGAAGGGGCTAGGACGAATGGTTTGACGTTGGCGAACTTGAAGGTCTGTGTAGGTGTTGATGGAGTTTGCTGCAACAGCACGTGGGATGACGAACACGTGTTCCCGCAACTTGTCTGCTTGCATCCCAGGTCTAAAGACCGGTGTACATTGCACCCGGACATGCGCGGTTGTAGCCAGACGGTTATGCGAGTCGGTTGCTACGTGCAAACGATTTTCTTTCAGTACCGTCGAAAAGGAGGCACTTGCCGTCCTTTGGTCTTTGGAACTATTTAGGTCTCTGTTGAGTCAAACGAGTTGTTGATATTTCAGACAATTGCTCCCACGAGTGGTTGATAACTGCTAGGGACCCTGCAGGTCGTTTATCTAGATGGGCTTTAAGACTTGCTTGCTTCAATTTTACCATTAAGTACTAAAGTGGCGTTTCAAACACTGTGTTGATAACCTTTCACGATTTGCACTCATCACCGCTGAGGGCATAGTGGGTGATGGTGGCATTGATTGGCTTCGTATGGCACAAAGACTTGATCCTGCTTTGAAATTAGTGGGTCATTTTCTCTAAAATGGAACTTGTTTTCCCCCTGTCGGCAGGAAGGCTAGCAATAATGGCGTTATTGGTCGAGCATTTAAATCCAGTCTTGGTAAAACAAGATTTTGTGCACTGTTTTCTTCCTGTGAATGCATGCACATTATCATTGCTGCACATTTCTGCCCTGTTACGACACAAATGGGTGTGTCTCAAACGCTGAAGTGTATCCAAACCCACTCAACTTGGTTCGGAATTGTCCACGATGTAACTGCCTTCATCTAAAATGTCAGATTTGTCAGACCTGCAAAAATAGCCCCTCATCATTTCATGGTATGGTGGGTGCCGCTTCCATTCCTCAGGTACTAACTGAAACTTGCTTCATCGATGTGAGTCATCCTTTTTGCCGCTTCACCAGTGGAAATAAGTACCTTATGATCGTCCAAGACTCACTAACTAAGTAACCAGAAATTTTGCTAATGAAAAATGCAAAAGCAGTAACAGCCGCTGAAATTCTCGTTAAAAAGGTGTTCTCCGCTACGGACAGTGCTGCTGCCGCTTGGTCTCGGACAATGGTCAATTTTTCGTTAATGGTGTTTTATGTTGTATCTCTCGCGTGTTTGGTGTGAAGCAGACCTTTCTTAGCTTTTACTCCCCTTATATTCAAGCTGAATGACTAATTAACTCAGTGTAGTCCCTTATTCGCACTAGACTTGGGAAATCATGGAAAACATGGGATGCGGATCTACCTATCATCGCAATGGCTAGTCGAGCTACCGTGTCAGGAACCACGGATTTCTCACCATCCGATCTTCACCATGGTCGCCCCTAAGTCTGGGACTGTTGGACTGTCTGGGACTGTTGACCCTAATTTGTTAGGCCCCTCGATAAAACACCACATACGTGGGTCATCAACACGTCTAAACGGTTAGCAAACAGAATATCTATTGTTCGTGCTGCTTTACGCGACCAGTAAGACTCTAATCGTGCTAGGGCCAATGAAGGTAGGAAGCTTTTAGAATTTAAGGTTACCTACGAAGTTCTTCGCAAAACACACTTTATTTCCGATAAGGTAAAGCAGTTCAATAAGAAGCTCGTGCATCATATTGCAGGTTCTTTTGTGGTCCGTGAAGTTGTCACAACCCTCACCTATCACCTTAAAGTCAAAGGGACGACATACTTGTCACAAATGAAGCCATATTCCCGATTACGAGAGTTAGTTTTCTGTTTCCATGCTTACACTCATTCTCATTATTTTGCTTATTTATTTTTCGTCCTCTGGCTGATGGGTTTGCCTCATCTGTTGTAATATTTTGGAAGCCGCACCCTTTATCTTTCACTATGCCTTATTGGGTGTTTACAAGCCATTTCGAATGTTGACTTAGTGTCTTAAATATCGTGAAACTTACGTTTCTCGTGTAATGTTTAAAAGGGAGTATTGGTCCTTGATCTCCTTTTCTTGCACTTTTTCTTCTCTTCTTTTTCTTCTGTATCTTGAGAGATGTTAAGAAAATGGTGTCTACTTAGGATGGCACCATTTTAGTTCCTAGTTTCGTGCACCCTAGTAATTTCTTATGGTGGTTGATTCTGTACCTTCTTCAATTGCCTTGTTTTCCAATTTTACTTTTGCGTACCCTTTAGTTGTGTTGTAAATGCCTGGTTTTTTCTTTACTTTTTGAAAGTGAAAAAACTTGTGTATTTTTTTGGTTTTGTGCTCACTATCCTAACTGCTCCTTGGTATATTTACTTCTCAGTTTTCGGGGCTGTATGGCTTAGTCTACTCGGTGTATTTGAGTACTTGAATAAGTTGAGCCTGGACTGTTTTCCAGGCTTTCCTTCTTTTTCTCGCCATTCTCAAATCTTTTCCCCTTCTTCCCTTTTTTCATCTAAGCTTCCTTTTGTAAACTTTCCCCAACTTTGGTCTTCCTCCTTCTTTATTTGGGAGTCTGCTATTTCCTTAGTTTTGTGTGTATGTTTATCCTTCGGTAAATTGTTTTGTCTTGACTGGTTAAACTGTAATGAGAAATCATGAAGGTTACACTTGTCCTATCCAGTTAATGTTTTTCGGTTTTGTTCCATAAAATGAACTGGTGGTGGAATAGTGATCTTTGGACTGTGTTGTTCATCTCCTTCACTTATTCTGATGCGTGGCTTTATTTTTGCTTTATTATTTCCCCTCCTTTTCTTTTCTCTCATTATTTTGATTTTTGTTTCGTAGTTTTTTTACTGACTTTATTTCATGTCTTAACTATTTGTTTTCATGCCTTTTTTTCCTTTGCCCCCGAATCCATCTCAGTTTTTGTACTGTTCTCTGCTTGATTCTAGCCCTACAAATTTAAATATCGTAGAAATATTTTCTCACTGGGAAACTTACCTGCCTCTTGAAATCGGGAGTCTTGCTTGCTTGTGAGTTTAATTTGGTGCTGGTGTTTTTCAATAGACGGTGTCTTATTGACATTTTTTAGTGTTTAGTGTTTTTCCCAAATGGTTGCAGAAACTGAATTTTGAATATTGTGTGATTCTTCTTGTTTGGAGCAATTGGGGTATTTTCAGCATTGAATTTGTTTGAATATAATTAATAACTATGCTGTTGTGGTTTGGTAAGTAACTTAGCCTATTATTTAAATTGATTTGTTTTTTCTTAGTTAAGAATAACTGAATTGATTATTTTGAAGGTTTGGACAGAGTCGTAACTTGTTCTCTTGATGAGGTTCACATCTTTACTGGTGACAAGTCCACTGTTAGTTTGGGAGGTGGGGAATCGTATATCGCACCGCAAGTTAGCACTCGGCTCGGTATCACAAATACTAATACCTGTCTTGCTCGACTGCTCTTCCTCATACCCACGACGCTGCTAACTTGTGTTATCTAATAAGGCTTTGATATCAGATTCACCTCCTCGAATGCATTACATCATTTGCGTACCTGCTCGTTTTCTTGCATAATCTGTGCCATTCTTACGTGTTATCTTTAACCTAAAATACATAAACATTAAATAAGCCAATTACCTGATTAATCTTGAGTAATCCTTTGGAGAAAATTAATTTGGCTAAACTTTAACTTTCTACAACTAATTAATTATTCATTGCTTTTACCTTAAATTTAGTTTTTCACGTGATCTCAAACTTCATAAATCTGATCACGTGATATGGTAATGTAGAATCATCCGGTGTACCCGGCTGATGCCTGCTATTTGAAAGTGTTGCTTGTTGAATTTTTAACTACACTGGTTGTTGGTTTTTATTGGGTTCCGTCAACTCCTGGGAAGTCAAGCCCATTCCTGGCCTGGTTTTATAAGCCATGCATCACTGAAGCGGCTGTTATGTCGGTGACATGGACTCTTTTGCTAAGGTAAATTCATTAAGCGAACTATTGGTAATTAACTTAGTAATAAACTTGTAGCTAGTTTATTCCCTTATAATGCGGAATGCTCGGAACTCGAATTACGGTTTATGGCTGCTCATGTGCAGTTGGGTATTAGAGTTTTACTGATATGTGTTATGGTTGTTTGAAAATTGTGTGCATAACCTTTAACTTTATCTTCTTGGTGTGTTGCAGTGTAGCATGCTATATTGTGTCTCTTCCCTAAAGCGGTAGGATAGACCTGGGTCAGCTTCCGTTCTTCGATTCGAGGGCTTGAATCTTGGGCTGTGGTTCCAGCTACTCTTTTTGGGGCTGACGTCTTTCCCAGCTACCGGGAGTAATGTTAAAGTTCATAGTCATGTAATGCCAAAATATGTAGTGTGATGTTTCCCGTAATTCAAGCCAACCTCTACCCAGTTAAAACCCCGTTGTGTGAGAAATCCTTTAACTAGTAAAATCATAACCCCTTATGTGAGGACTCCATTTTGAATGATACTAGACCCGTTGCTTGATGCTCACCTAATATTTCCTACGTCTGTTATGTAGTGATGCCAAACCCGAATTTTGCTTGAACGATTCTAGTCGCGGTTGTCTCTCTCATTCTTTCAGGAAAGCGTAAAGCCATTTTCTTGTGCACTTTTTGTGTTTTTCTAAAAGCTGTTAGCCTAAAATATATTTTTACCATGTTAACGGAGTGATGTAATTTCAACTTACAGTTGTCAAATTAAAACCAATGTTTTCGCCATAGAGTGGTTATTGCTTTTATGCCCGAGGTTTGAATCTGTGCTTATCTTGTTTAATTTTTACTAAAATGGTTTCACGTTCATCTGTGGTCTTCACACCCCATGTCTGAACCAGGGAACCTCGGCGAGAATCTTAACCGTATATAATTTAAACAACATCTTCCCTACTGTCTTATGACATGGGATGGTATTGTCTCGTTTAACAAACAACTAAGAGTGATACAACTATTTTATGTAGAGAGCGCAAGAGAGCGTAGAGAGTCTCATACCATTTATTAAAAGAAGAAAGTGGCAGCCCAAGAGGCACAGTCCTTATTGTCCCGACCCATCTACAAATTTAATCTTGGCAGTGCTTTTGTCACATGGTTTGATATGCGGTGTGTATCATCCAATTTCCCAACTGGACCAGAGAAGTCTGGAGCACTTAATGACTCACTCGCATTGAACTGTTACATGACAATTAGGGCAACGCGATTTACCTCTGGAGGTGCACACCCTGTGGGAAAGTAGGGGTGATAATTCAGCATCACTAAACATTGGTCGTTGACGAATTTCCTGTTGTGGCGTTAATTTTGGCATGTGTTTATCTTTAGCTGATGGGCAAATCTTTATTTTCTCATTCTATGACCGTATGAATTTTAACAGGTATTTTCCTATTTTTTACGCTGGCTTGTTCTGCCTTTTCTCTGAACTAATGGTTTCAATTTTGTCTGTTTGTCAGCAGGAGAGCGACATCAGTGGAAACTACGTCACCCACCAGAAAATGTGCTTTGATTTGGTCTAAATGCTTCCTTACAATAATTCTGTCATTTCTTGACGAGAATTGGATGATTTAACCACGTTTTTAAGATCAAAATTTGAAACACGTATACAAAAATAACGTTCGGCCTGACAGGGAATGTTTAGATAAAAAAAAATGTGTCGAAATTGTTGGATCAAGCCTTACATGTTTTTTATCAATTATTAAAACGTTAAACGGGGGACGATATAAACATTCGTTTTTACCTATTAAAAAAAGATTGAAAACAAAATGAAAAATCGTAAAACTTAAAATATGTTTAAAAGCTTTTTTAATCAACATCTGGGTGATAGAGAGCATACAAGAATTGTTTAACCTGTAGTAAGCACTCTGAAACCAACAGTTAGCACTGTAAAAATCTGTTGGTATTGGAAAACATTAAGTCAGTGACGTAAAAACTCAGCACGTGCAAAGTATACCTCTTAAAGGTTACAATGAGGAAGAAATTGGCGAATATGACTATGAAACATCGGGTTTCCAGAGCCGTCACTCCTAGTGAAAGACATTAGTTCGTGTTTATAAAAAGAAGCATTGCCTTTTAATTGAAAAACGTGAAGCAATTGCTTCGGATTATATTCATAAGAAGAGTGAAGAAAAAGGTTTTGCGTTTAGGCAGAAGTGTTTGCTTCAAAGTAGAAGGTTTTACTTGTTTCGTATTCATAAAATGAAGTAGTTCCTTCAAACTTGAAGGATTTGCTTCTAGAAAAATGCATCTAGTCCAAAGCAACTTTTTTGCAAGATTCTCACTTTTCCCAGTTGAATCTTCATTTGCAGTGTGTGTACTGAGTGGTGTATTTGCTATGGGAGTGTTCACAGACCACGTAACACCCCTCCTCCCCTTTCATAACACTCGTATAACACTTGGCGTGATTCCCCCACCTGAAAATACTTAACATTTTCTAACCCCCCTTCCTTTCCATCACCAATTTTTTTTTACGAGTTCGTTGTTGTAAGGTGTCCTTAGTCCCTAGTGAATGACTAGTGAATTTGAAAAAAAATTGTTAAGTCGTGATCTGAGAAGGCGCTGAATTGACATCTGCATTCATGGCTTCCAACATAATTTTTTCCATCGGCAGCAGTTGAATGTGCCTTTTCCCAGTTTTATTTTTTTTAACAGTTTTACGTTTTGTTTTTCAATTTTTTCATAAAGGCTTTACTATTCACCTCTTTTCCATAGAGCGTCATATATCCACAGTACAGTATTTGTAAAGTGTTATTTTTCCTAATCTTCGTGTAATTGTGATTTTTCCTTGACCAGATGTTGGCGGACCTTTCCGAAATGATCATTCAGGAAGTGGTATCTTCACCTCCATGTACGTTTTCACTTTCACTTACTGACGACATTTCTTCTCTTATATGCAACTTCTACAAATACTTTACACTGCACAAATTAACACATCAATTCAGTTCTCAACACTGAAACACATGAACGAATTCAGGTCTCAACGCTAAAACAAATTAAACAACTGAATGCGCCTCACATCCACACTGCAAGTTACAATTTGTTGTAGCACGTCTGAAAGCACACCTTCGGTACCTTTCACTTCTTTAATTTGAAGTGCTTACTTGCAAGGAAAAGGTCGAGATTATGAAAACGATTTAAGCAAAACCATTTACTTTTATCTTTTGCTTCCAATAGCTACCTTTTACTTCTGCCTTTTACTTCGAAGTAAATGCTTCATTTTCATAAATACGGGATATTCACAACCTCTTTCAATTTCAGCATCGCCAAAACTCCCGTTCCGGCCCCAATAATGCAAATTCCTCCCGAGATTCCTTTCAAAACCAAATAGGCAGTTACAAACTCCGGCACTAAACTCACCCCAACATATTCGGCGGTACAAGCTAGACGCTTTTCTGGTTCCCCGGAGAGTAATAACATTGTCCCTCTACGTTACCTCAGTACTTTGTTACCACAACAGGTTATTTGTCAAACTGCTAAATTGATAAAATTTTTCAAAAATCCTTAGTTTACTGATCCAGCATTCCGGATACAGTATTACACGAAAAAAGATGAGCTGGCCATGGAGAATAAAATAATCTGTTAAAATTTTTGGGAATGACATAGTGGTCGAGGAGGAGCAGTATATGGGAAGACATGAGCTTTGGAATTTGCTAGTTTTTAAAGACTTTAAAGAACCCTCCTATGCGTCCAAAGTTAAAGCTTCTTACGTGACTATTCAAGAAAATACTAACACAGTTTATCAAAACAACGGCCCCTCCACTCGTAAACTAAAGTCCAATTATAGTGCCAAGTATGGATCGAGATGACTTGCATCACTCCAATTTGGCAAGACATGAAATCTAAGATAAAAAGGAAGGGCATGGTTAAATAAGCTGGCAATTCGAGCAGAGTTGATTATAAATATTATGATGATCCTAATGACTTAATTAATAGACTTAGGCTTTGGTATAAATCGACATTGGCCAGCCTTGACAGAAATGGAAATGTGATGGTCAAAATTTTATAAAAAATGTAGCAAAGACAATGCTCATAACTATTTGGAAGAAAAGGATGGCTTATCAAAATTTAGGTTTAGATTTAAAAAAAATTATATAAAACAAAGAACCATGAGGAAAAAAATCAATTTAGGGTATTCTAGTGGCCACGAGCTGTATGTTATTATAACCTCAAAAAGAAAAGAAAATATCTTCCTTTATCAAGTCTGGGAAAGGAATCGTAAACAAACTCATAGATAATCTGCCATTCGAAATGCATTTACTGGGCTGCCAATACTGCGGCCCGGAAACCAAACTGGAAAAAGAGCGGCTCAAGGAGATCCAGGAATTGATAAACTAGGCAAAGCGTTCAAAGAACATGACATTGCTTACTATGAGAGCTAAGATATAAAAGATCAGCATGCCGCCAATGAAGTTCTAATTTTTAAAGCTCAAAGATGGACAGATGATCCTTCACTGGCGTGGAGGGAACAACTAGCTGGTTTGATTGTTAGGAAAGTCATGAAAACAAAACTGAGGTTCGGAATGGAAAATAAAAAAAATGGATCAACTCTTAAAAGAACTTAACAAACCAATCAAGAAATATTTTCCGAGAAGGCAAGTGATTGATCTGAGCCAGTACGATCTATTGTAGGCTGAATTGAATGACATGGTACCTTACGCTAACCTAACTAAAATGCATAACTTCCTACTGACTTGAATTAATACGACATGTCCAAGTTTGCTTGTGCCTTCCCCTTAAGTCTAGAACCTGTATATACGTTTCTGAAACTTCTGGACGGTCCAGTTACTCGAAGGAGCAATGGCTCCTAAAACCTTTCAAGTCGATTTAGGTAAAGAGTATTACAATAAAGACTTCCAACCCCTACTTAAGCATCACAACATTAACATGTACTTTACGTAATCTGAGATGAAAGCGAGCATGGTGGCACGTCTGAACACTGAACACTGAAAACTCAGAACACTGAACACAGAACACTGAAAACTCAAATATGGAAAAGATTCACCAGGCAGGGGAATTACAAGTGGATGCACATTATCAAGCAGTTAGTTTCCAAGTGTAACAACACAGTTCATTCCACCAGTAAAACTGAAACCGAGGAAATTAACCATGCTTCGCGAACCGTTGCTCAGACGAAGTAGTACTAAACAATTGTTGACGAAACTTTCAGAAAATTTGAAGGGAAACCGTCATGATTTCAAATGAAATAGAACAGTTTTGAAAATCGATATAAGGATACTATTAAAGTAAACTTTAAACATTAAGCATTTGAGTACTGCATTCAGGTTGCAGTGTGCAACTGAGGTCCCACCCAAAACGTATTCACTTCCCAGCAACAAGGCCGACCTTCTGACTTGCCAGACCACACAAACAACTCCATGGAAAATGATTAACCATCAGAACTTACTGTTTGCAAAGGAAGCAATTAATTCATTCGACATGAAAAGAAGGATAAGGTGGATTTACTTACACCCACATTAAACTTGCTAATTAAGCATCTTAACCATTAAAAACTTACAGTTGGTTTGTCGGTTTGTTTATATGTACGTCTTCTCCGCCGGAAGTAGGAAGACTAAAAATGTGAGAAAGGTACCGAAAGACAGGAAATTACTCCGGATATCGTTTAGGCGTACTTTCGTTGTCCTAGGTAAAAGTTTTCCCATCGAAAAAAGTGAAGAAACCCCTTTGGACCATTGTTGAAACGAATTTTTTGAAGTTGATTGTTAACTTCGGAATATCAAATTTTCCTGCTGAGAGGACGGTCCATAATTGTTGTGCCATATAGGCGGCGCGTGGTACAGTAGTGTTGGCACTTGAATACCCCTTGCCACCTTCTATCTAGAATGAAGCGCATCTCACGGGAGTTGATTGTTGGTGTTGCTTTTGTTGGATATTCCAACGCAATATTAGCAATATTGCGCGATTTCTGTTGCACTTGATGTAGTTTTGGATCTCGGCCTCACGTCCTTTACGATCTACACTGATTTGCTGGCAGCAGTAAACTGTCTGCGCTCTGCAGTCCCAGCAGCTGATCTGTGTGACCCAGTTGTCAGCGAGGTTTGCGAGAAGCTGTGGGCTGCCTCTGGTCAAGCACCAGTTTGCCTTTTCTGGGTGAAAGGGCATGCTGGGGTAAAGGGGAATGTACAGCGGATGGCGTAGCTAGGGTAACGTTTGATGACAGTTTGCAGGTGATATCGCTAGTCATATTCTCAAGGTTGAAGCTGGCAGGTCTTCGTACCTGGTTTTCGGGGGAGTGGGAACGCGAGTGGCAGTCAGCTACAACGGGCCGAGCTCTCTTTGGGATGCAACCCCATTGTGTCATGCGGTAGTTGTTGGAAGGCCTCCCTGTCTGGATGGGACGGATCCTGTCCAGGCTCCGGACTGGGCATATGTTACTGCGGGCCCACCCGTATCGTCTGGGCTGGTCCCCATCCCCAGAGTGCATCCACTGTCGTACTGCAGGGCACTATAGCCTCACAGGATGGGCATTTTGCGGTACATCAGTGCTAGTCCCACGATTCGGGACCTCCTCTCCACGGCTGGGAACCGTACTGGAATGAATCGTTTGCGCGCTGTAGCAGTATTTGTTAGGGCGACTGGCGTGGCAATTTGACCTCTTCACCTCTCCTACTCCACAGTGACAGTCCTCTTGAGTTAAAGCAGTCATAGTTCGTATTTGCTGTATTCTTGATTAGTTGTTATAATCTGTGTAATGGTGTGTAATGGTGTTTGCTGTTGATCGGTTGTTGACAAAGTTTGTGTAGTAGGGTGCATAGCTTTGGGCTGAGGTTCTAATAAACAAATTTCAAATTTCAAATTTGCAATATTAGGTGTCTTTTGTCTCTTTATTACGTGTTAGTTGGTTTTGAAGGTTTCAGTGCAATCGTTCATTATTGTTTGTCTTTGCTTAGTTAGTGCAGTTACCTGTTTAGCAGTTAAATTAATTATGTTACGCATAGGTACCCAAAAGTTTACCTGCTAAATACCAAATTACGTAAAGTACATATATTGCAAAGGATTTATTGAAAAGGGTGTAGCAATATTTCTACGTTTGAATTTGTGGCATTTTAAACCACCAAGAATCGGCCAGTAGTGTTTACATTAAGCTATTAGCCGGTTCTCGACTTATATGCGGTAAAACACGATCAGCTTTGAGCTCTCGGGTGACCAGACTGTTGGAAAGATTTATGAACTAAAGCCTTAGGAAATATGCGTACTCCCACTGTAATCATTTTCTTGATCGTTTTAGATGTGGAATGGCTGTTAGCAGCATAGGAATTGCATCATGAAAGCTCTTCGAGCGTAGCAAGACGACGTGGAATGAGTGAGCAAAGCGAGCGACTCTGATAGTAACACTTAAACTTTACAAGGGGATCAGTTGTTTTGGCTTTCACCAAAGCAACCAGTTGTTATGGAAAAAATAATACTGAAAATACACATTATGAACAATTTTGGTTAATTAAGTTAAGCATGTGGAAGTATTCTTGCTGGTAGACTTGTAAAGTGGTATTGCAAAACTTTGTTATATGGGTTTAATTACCAGCTACTGCAGTTATTTTGCAGTTCTGCAATTATTGGAATATGCTGAGAGTTTAAGTATCATTTATTTTTTTTTATTTTTATTTATTTATTTTTTATTTGTTTTTTATTTATTTTTATATGTAATTTCTATTTTTCAGCATATTGTTATCCAACATAAACAATGATTTTATTTTAAAAGAAAGCTTCAGGGTTAACATTGCTTTAAACTAATACAGGTAACATGGGTTATTCTGAGTTACGAAGAGTTACTACGGGTTACACGGGATACTACGGGTTTAAAAAGTTGCTGATTTTGAAGTACGTTTATTTGGGTTGATTTGTGTTGACTACCGATACTTCTTTACTGTAGGCTAAGTTAATGTAAAGGGGCCCATCATAAGTTATCATCCCCACCCTTGCCACTAGACACAAATACACACACGCCCACCTACAACCATAAACCAACTGTCCATAACGATTATAAACTGGTCATTATTTATCGCTGGTTTGGGGGGAGGCGATAAACTGCATGAAATTAGAGAATTCCGGATTCTTGTAGCTCTTTCGAGGGAGGCGTCTAATATTTAGGCTTTGTTAAGGGAAGGTAAAAAGAACGAAACTAGAGTAAAAATACAATTCTAAACCTTAAAAATAGCACTTTTGGCGGACAAAAATCCACGTATATTGTATGGTTTACTAAAAATTAATACTAAAACAACCTCCTAGATCATAGACCCCATCTCCTCTATCATGGAAAATTAATGCGATTTCAAAATATTGGAATAAAATTATATGACATGAGTGTGTTATAATTTTTTATTGTGACGTTTAGCGGGTCTTGGATGAAATACACTAGCTCTGCAATTCGCATGTCCAACCCTGTCATTAATAATCCTACTCAGATTTCTTTCTGTTGAACTGAGGCTTGGTTGAACTAAAAGTGAAATCTTTCTTCTACTGACATTTTGGTATCGTACATTGCCAGCCGACTTTTTAATCTGCGTACGTCAAACCAAGAGAGAAACGGTGGATTCACACGAGGGTCAGATTTCAAATGAGGTGGGCATCCCCGAAAAAGAAAAAGTAGAGCCTCGTTTTTGCTAACATTTTTTAGGACTTTTTTAAATATTTGCTATGTAATCCCCAAATTGCTAGGTATTGTGAGTGCATTGTGAGCATTTGTACTCTTTTTGGCATAACAGGAGGAGCCTTCAAGTCCTGTGTTGAGGGCTTTCCTGGGGGAATTCCAGGAAACATTTCCAAATTTCCAGGTGAACCAATGCGACACTGGTTCTTGCATTATCTTGCAACCCATGCCATGTTTTGGCGCATGCTCTCAGGAAAACTATTTCTGTCTTTTTAAGCGAGGCATAGCCGGCTGATGTCGACAAGTAGATATAACATTCAATAAAAATGGTGTTGCTCGAAGAACCAAAAAAGAAACTTTCAGAAAGTTATTATTTGGGTCTACTAAATCTACAGTTGCCACTTTTTTTGTCTAATAGCTGTTACTATGCCTTATGGGGTTATATGAATAAGTAGATACCACTGGAATTCCGCTTTAACCATTCACTGCCCATGCCGAGCTGGATGCATTTTTTAAAATTAAAATTCTTGTACAAATTCTAAACGCGACTATAGTTTAGTGGAAACAATTAGGCCTACAATAACAAACACTACAGAGAATGTTTATGTGGATTCCTACTTATTATTCTATAACAATTGGCTTTTTACCATACCACATGAAATGGTTTGAAACATAAGAAAATGAAGAAAACATTCGGTATTTAGCTCGCATATTGTGAAAGTGTTTCATAGAGCATGAGAAAAGAGTTCGATGTAGTTTGTAAAACAGTCTGCGTGTGTTCGCATAGTAAAAGATCTTTACAATAGGATTATATGCAGCACTATAACACTGTCTGGTGTATGCAGCTTGGGTATCTACGTAGACGATGTGCTCCTGGATATGTGATTGTCTCATGTCTGTGACTGTACAGGGAATATTCAGCAGAATGTCAATTTGATGAAAAAAGAAAAGAGTATGGGGCCACTTAATTGGTGAAAACACTTATCCATGGTCGAACTCGGAAGGAAACATGGTTGACGTGAGGTAGATAAGCCACCTTGTTTAAAGACAGGATGAAATCTCCAAGCAAGATGGCTGTTGTCTCCAGGATAACTGTTGTCTTCAACCTAAATGGGTCTCAATTTTTTTATTTTGTTCGACTGAATATTCCGTGGAAATTTTCCCTGTTCAGTTACAAAATTATACAATTACGTGTCCAGTGGCACATAACCAAAGTAGATACTCAGGCTACCTATGTGTGCCAATGTTACATTTCTACATATAAGCGTAGTGTCAATGTTTTTAACATGTGAACACACGTTGGATAATGCATACTTTGTCCTAAAATAGTTCATGCAAGTAGAGAGTTAAATGTCCAAGGTTTTTCAATATGTTCCTTGAGTTTCAACCCTATTAATAAAATGCCCTTGGATTGCTAAAATTGAAGGTTTCTTGACACTTAAGTGAACCCGACTAGCTTGCATTGAAATCTGCTATCAAACCATGGGGAATGAAGGTTAAATCAATTGCATCAAGATGAAATAAACATTTCTACCTGAATGCCAAATGTAAAACTATTGCATACCACTTTTACTGGAATATTAAAGCTGTTGCCCTTGAAAACATTTTTATGACGAAAATAAATACGCAAATTTTCGTGTTTTCGCAACCATTATTTCGCCCAATATCTCGTTTTATGACTTCCACATTCAATAAAACTTCACTTTATTACTTGAAGCAAAGGTTAACCGTATGTCGCATTTCGTGAATCTATCAGAGGTCAGTCAACGTCGAGGCCTAGTTAATAAACTGTAAATTAAAGGTGACTTTTGCAGGTTATGGCTAATAACACACTGATGAAAAAACATAAAATCAGAATGACGTAGAAGTTTGATTTGGGCGATTGCCAAATGGTGGGCTGATGGAACAGCCCTTAGTTGCAAACTGATCCTAACTGATTTAATAGTAAAGACAGAAATTATTACGGTAAGTTGAAGGAAAGCAGGATTCTAGCATTATAAGGGTCAAATAAATTCCCATTTTGCTTCATTTATAACGTTGCACGTTTAAAATCTTCGTCAGCCGGGTCAACCATTTTTCTCACTGTCTTGTCAACAGTACACGCAGTGAACAAGTTAGGTCCTTGGGACGTCAGTGGAAACAGCAGCAGGCCTAAGCAGTGTATTTATACATATATCATCCATTTTTGTAGTTCGTGCCTGAAAATGGTTTGTTGGTTTATTAGTTTGTTTGTTGAAATTTATTATGAGCTGAATAAAAAAACAGCTTCGCTAAAAGTATAACAACTATATTTCAATAGGCCACATAACTAATTCATCTACAGGTAAAATGAATAAACAAGATAACCAATGAGCTGGATAAAAAAAAGATCTGCTGACCATTCCTAGTTGTCTGCCGTCATAAACGCACTCAGATTGGTCAAATCTTTGGCAGTTATCGCTCTCATTAGAGAAGTGGTTTTTGTTTCGTATTGGTCGGTCTGCAGCATTAGCCCCTTTCCTCCTTAATGGTAGGCCACGCGGTACGATAAGTGATGTAAAGGATCTGGGTGTTTGGTTTACTTCTTACTTAAAATCATAAACACATTGTAAGAAAATCACTACTCAGGCTTCCCGCCGTCTTCATATCGTCAATCGGTGTTTCTCGAAGGCTGACAGTCTGACCAGGGTCTAGGCCTTTAAGGTCTATGTTAGACCGCTCCTTGTGTATGCGAGCCCAGTTTGGTCCCCCTATCTTCTTGGCGATATTGATTTGCCTGAGTCAGTGCAAAAATACTTCACCAGGAGTCTGCCGGGCTTATGGAAACTCCCCTTTGCAGAGATGTTACGAATACTGGGCTTACCCACACTTGAACTGCGCTGTCTGTATGCAGACTTGTCACTGACTTATTCGATCATCCACAACTTATTACCCCTTGATTTCTCATTCTTTGAATGTCAAAGTTTCAGGCGACTCGTGATCACCCATTAAAGTTGAAGATTCTCTCGTCCTGCCTTGATTGCAGAAGACACTTCTTTGCACTCTGTGTTGTGTCTTGTCGCTTCCAACATTGTCGATTAACGAGAGCTTGTGACCTATCTAAATTCCATAAGAGATTTTATTAGTGATACATCCTCTACCTGTAGTTCAACTGTCTTCTATTTTTTCTTTGTTTTCGAATTAAATCAGACGCGGTTTTAGGGGTTTTACCCTTCCGTCACCTAACTAGCTATATGTGGCAGGTTAAACATTTATATTATTATTAAATAGCTTCGTGTAAAGTATAACAAATACATTTCAATGGGCCAAATAAGTAATTTAGCAAAAATGATTTACGACTAATTTAAAATATAGATTTTTACAAAATCCTGTTTGGTACTCTCTTTGTCCACCAATGAAGCATAATCAAAAAGATTTTGTTTCTTCCAGAAAATATAGTGAATTATTGACCGAAAAAATTGAGTAGAAACCCATATTTGCCAATTTTGCATTGCAAATAAAATGAACATTTCCATACAAACAAAATGTTCTCTTTGAGTTTGGTTTCTTATAGTGTTTTGTGGGAGTATAAGGTAAAGTTTTGTTTACGTCGGATAGTATAAGGGAATGTACCTCGTCCCCACCACTGCTTCGATGTAGACCACTCACAGATAAGAGAGTTCTGCGAGTAATTAGGAGTTAGAAACTCACCATTTCTGCATGATTATAATTTGAGATTTAAAAAAAAAGGTTTTTTGTCCACCTTACATTAAACAAGCATCAATCCTTTAGTTCACGTTAACTTGAGCGTGTTTGCTGCTGTATTAAACTATAAGAAAAGGTAAGTCTGGCAAGATTATTATTTATGTTTAACCACTAGGTTAATGAAACTACAGTAAAGAGTAACTCCCAAAAAAAATTGCTTTAAGATACATGGATTTATTTCTAGGTGTGTTTACTCAAGTTTTTTAGTTTCAGTGTTTCTTATCATATCGGTAAACATAACACCGACTTAGGTTTTTCTACAAGGTAAAGATACAGAGATACTCTCTCCAGTCATATGTATTTGAACTTTATTGTTTTCATTAACCAAAAAATCCTGGGCTTATTTTGTTGGAATTGGCTGTAAGTTCGTTTTCTATAGTTCTGGTTTGTATTGGTTACGTAAAAGATAAGTTGTTAACATCTGAGTATTGAAGCCTGTTAGCTACAGATGCTTTAATAAGACGTGTACAGATATAGAAAAACTGGCCCGTATGCCAACCGTTATCAATTCTGCCTTACTGCAAAAGTAACCGTGATCGAAACAAAGTATGAAGCACATTCAGATGCAGCAGTACAGTTTACTGTGGACTGCACACCTGAGCAATAAAGTTCTGTAAAACTTTACGGGAGAGACTTACTAGTCATCCTTTCCTGCTTTTACCTTGATTTAGTTAAACCTTGCCTTAAACGTCAAATGATTTTTGGTTTTTAATAACCAATATTTACGTCAGTCAGTTGACATGGCAAAACCCGTGGTGATTTTTATATGCCACGGGTATATGTTGTTCGAACAGACATTGAAGCTGAAGACAGGAATACTCTGCCAAAGATTTGATGCTACTATTAGTATTAACAGTGGTTTCAACACTTTGTTTACATCCCTAGGCTGCATACGCGAAAAGGAACACGATTAAAAACGGATTAGAGTTCACTCGAACGGAATGCACTATAATTTGAACTCCAATGCCAGGTAACAAGGAATAGTTTTACTCAATGATTATGTCAGAAAGTGAACACAGTTTGGATTTGAAATGTTTAATGTTTGTGGCTGTGTGTATGTTCATGCACTTAAATTGTGTATTATACAGGATTTTTTCTAAAATTTGTCTGCGTTTTACATTGTATTTTTCGTGTGAGTGGCTGTATGTGTATGTTGTGTGCATTTACATTTTTTTGAAGCAAGAAGACTCTTATTTAAGGCTTTTTTTGCTTGTGTGTTTATGGTTTTTGTTTTAGTTCTAGTTCGTGTGAGTACTTACGAATTCGTTCTGCGTATGTGCTCTTAATCTTTCAATTTTGTATGCGTTTTGCTGTTTATGGCCTCTGCTTTGCATGTGTTTGTGGGTTTACGTTTTCGTTCTTTTTCAAGTACGTGTGTATGTTGTATTTTTGTGTGTGTGTGTGTGTGTGTGAGTGCGTGCATAATTTGTGTATTTTACAGTTTTTTTTAATATTTGTCTGTATTTGTTGTTGTTTTTTAAAGTCTTTTTCGTGTGAGGGGCTATTTGTGTATTTTTGTGCATTTATATATTCTGTTTGGAAATTTTCCTAAGTACCTTCTCAAGTTTGTGAGTTATAGGACGTTTGGAGGATGGCATGTTTCGTCTAATATTAAATTGACCGGTTTGTAATCTAGCAGTTAAGCTGTGAAGTTTAAGAGTTTTTATGCCCATTGGACGTTTTTGTCTTTTTCTTTTTCGCTTTTCACAGTGTAAATGTTACCTACGAATAAAATAATAAATGAAGTGATTATTATTTAATTATTTGCACACTACAGAATGCAGCAAAAATAAAGGAAGAATATAGATGACTGTTATTTAAATAATAAAGTCAGTAATCTAAAAGTGACACTTACTTGGTTTGGTACAAAGGCGCTGTAAAATGTGATGGAAAGAGCGGAATGATGCTGAACAACATTCATGCGAGCTTTTATACTCTCTACTTTCCAGCTAAAAAATATAATTTAGACCACTTTTTGTTCTCGACTTCCTTAATCCATAAAAATTTATTACTTCTGCTCTAGCAGTCGTGGAATTTGTTGACGCATTTCGTTGACGAATGGATGTTTTTTGTTTGTCAGTATTTAAAAAGATAAGGATTGCAAAATGTGTATTTTATCTACTTGCTCTGCTGAACGGCTTTTATGCATAATTGTACTATACTTGATTGATACAATAGGAGGTAAAAAAAAAGGCTATTTTGTTGAATTATATTTGTATAAGTGTAGATGAACAACCTGAGCACTTATTCTCTGCTAAGGAAACAACATCGCTTTAATGTATCATTAATACAATGTTTTAAGCAGAGTATAAGCGCACAAGCACTCGTATTTTGCTAGGAGATTTTTTTTACTTGTTAACATGTGAAGCCATTGTGTACTACAGTGCTGTGCATCACTTACGTAAAAAGAAGTTTTTTGTATGTATTTGTTTGTTCAACTACACCTCTGAAAATAAGGAGCTAAAAGTGTAGATAAGGGGTCAAAACAACGAAGAATACTCCGATTGCAGTTTTAGGACTATTATCATCGTCCAGCATGGGTACTTAATGCTCCAAATTAGCTAAAAAGTACCCTTTGCAACAATCACTGAACATTCGCGCAACAATACATGACGTCATCGATTGTGCCAAATTTTTTCGTGCATCTCGAACTTGTGGGAATGTCCAGAGATTGACCTGAGGAAAAACCGGTGGAAGAATGGAACAAAACTAAACAAGCCTAATGCATAAAATAACGCAAAAGCGCAAACATCAGCGCAAAAAGGAAAATATTTATAAAATAAGTGAAACAAGAAAATTCATGTGAAATGTGGTTCGTAGTATCTGGCTCTGGCATCGCTTATACTTTTCAGCTTTTTCTGCGCAATATACTTGCATAAAACACTACATATTTGAGTTGAAATATACTAACTTTTCCAAGGGAAGTAATGGGCGATCCAGAGTGGGAAGTGTTTAACAGGGTAAACCTTGTTGACCTTTCCCTGGTTGAATGTTATCACTATTTTCAATGGCTCACTCTTTCTGGATACTAACAAACTTCTTTTACAGTATATTATGTTTTGGGTGGAAAAGAGCTTATAGGACGACGCCACATAGGCTACAACCAGCCCAGTGGTGTTGTCTGCGGAATTGTAGCTAGCAATCTAGAATGAGGTGCACGGTGCATGCATCTTTCGGGATTTGATGTTGGAGTTGCTTTTGTTGGATATTTCAAAGCAGTATTTATGTATATTTTGTTTCTTTTCAAGTTAGCCAGTTTTGAAGGGTTTCAATGGTTTCGTTCGTAAAGTATATTCAGAATACTAACATTGGGCCACAAACTATGTCGGCCAAAAAAACATGGCCCCAGAACAGTACATTGTTTTGATGCAGTATGTCTGCCTGTATCATAGCAGTTGCTACAAGAATGTTCTCGAGGATAGTGAGATAACGCAGAATGAGTGAGCGAAGTGATTACTCATTACAACCTTACAGTCGGCATCTATACATAATTACATATATATATAAATGTACCTCGTCTCCTTTGGAAGTAGGAAGGCTAGAAATGTGAAAAAGCTATCGAAAAATAGGAAATTATGCGAATTTTATTTAGGCATATTTGCGTAGTTATTGGTTCATGAAATCATCATGAAACAAGCGGCTACAGTGAATAAGTAGTCGCAACCAGTCTTCTGTGAAGTTCTGCCACTACCAATGGTGAGGCGCACACCTCCATCACGCATTGCAACAGCTGTCTCTATTATATACTCTAAACATAGTAACCATCAGAATTGTCCGTTAAAAATATGTTAGCTTTTGAGCTTATTTTACAATTTAGGCGTAATTGTCAGCTTATAGGCCATAATTTCGTAAGTAGCAGCTAATGGAGTTTAGATTGTGTAGTAAGCCTATTCAGTTTTGAAACTCGGTGCGCCTCCGTGTTTCAGTCTATATCGATCAGTTGTAGTAGGGAAGTGATGGGAGAGATGCTGTTCATGATACCAGCATTGACTCGTAGCAGCTTGACGTTTCCGTGTTAAAGTGATTTTGGCCTAATTTTCATTTTTAGGCCTAATGTTTTTAACTACAGTTTTAATTTCGTAAGTTGCAGATAGGCCTAATTAATAATTTGGTTCGGCAGTAAGCTTATTCATCATTCAGGCAACAATGCAACGAGACTATTTTAAACGAAAGTAAAATCTATTGTTTTTGTGACTGCGTGTTATCCTTAGGAATTCAGTTCGATGATCAAAGGTTA
>JAHWFP010030742.1:0-20367 GCA_023313725.1 Lithobius niger
TACCTCAACAATACTTTTGGGGAGTTCAAGCGATGTAGCAAATATCATTCCAATCCTAATTTCGTTTGAGCTCCACCCCGACTACGAAAGTACAATTCAACATTTCCAATTTGGTGAACATTACAGTGGCGGATTTAAGGAAACAGCATTGGTGGCAAAGCCCTGTAAGACCCCTGCCAGCTCGAAATTCTGAGGACCTCTTTTTTTAGCTAGCTGAAACTACTGCAACGTTCTTTGTTATCAGTTCTTTTGCCACTGCTGCCTGGGAATTGAAGGCCCCTTTTACTGTGAAGGCACTTTTGTGTCGAAGGCCCGGAGGGGGGGGGGGATCTTCGACACAAAAGGGCCCCCCCGTTAAAATCGCCCCTAGTCCGTTATAAGCTATGCTGCAGTCTGCCCCCAAAAAATACTTTGTATTAAAAAATACTTTATCGTTACTAAAAGGCTTCGTACACAGACCTCCATATTTCTATTAAGTGTCACTCTTCAAGGCCAAGACTACCTATATTTAAAAGACTTAACGCTCGGTTTCACGTAGCATGCTAGACGCGTCGTCCAAGCGTTGCGCTGAACTGAAAGCACGAAGAACGAAAAAACCCAATTGTAGCATTGATTAGTGTTAGCGGGATGCACAAAAACGTGATATCTTCCCATTATTAGATTTACCGGTGTTGCAGCGCTAAATGAACATTATTTTACGGTAATGGTGACTATTCTTAAAGTCTTCGGACGCTTTACTGCTACGTCAAAGGATCGTTTAACACATTTTTTATGAGAATTGAAAACGCCGTAGCATATCATACAGTACAATACACACGTACCTTGGTTGTTCTTCTGCTTGAAATTAAACATCCGGAGGCTTTGTTTTGTCGTGGAGTGAACAAAGAGGTACGTAGCATGAAGCTATTGTTGTTAAACTTTAATAATTTGGTGTCAATGCAGTGTTTTAAGTATAAAATCCGCATATCGCGTGTCACACGCACCTTTAACAGTTCAGTCCGCATGCTAAAACAGTTAATTTTTGGGGTGTAAGTAGCGCGATTGGTGGCAGAAACGGTGGCTAACTGGACGACACGTCGAATTTCTAACGTTAAGCCTTTACATCCAGGTAGCCTTGTCAAGGCAGAACATTCACACCTGAATCATGCTGGGAATTAAACAACACTATTTTGTGGGAATGTGTATACTGAGTAGGAAAACCCTATGCATTTGTTACAGATTGCTACGGAAAATAAACGAATAAGTGCTAATCAGCACACCGTTTCCCCTAAATGATAACCTTCAATTTCCACCACTATTCTGGGTCTGCATAGTTTGACGATCATCGTGAGTTAATCCTTCATTGCTAATCTGCACTTATTGTTTCGAAAAACGCACAAAATCTTAACTAGGGTTGTCTCTTGTACACCAAGAAACTCTAGTTGAGCCGTACTGTACAGGATGTAGCAATTATATGAATAAGTTAATTTTATAAAATATTCAAAGGTACGTTTTAAAGGTGAAACACATCCGCATTTATTCAATAAAGTGTAAATCACAAGGAAAATGAATAAAGAAACTGACAGCAACAATTAAATGCTGGCATTGTGAGAATGCAAGGTAAACTTAACTGAGAAATAAAATAAAGACATCTTGGACGCGTACCAAAGATCTTGCATTTCTAACCACAAAGATCATATTTAATTAGTTCGTATACAAGATTGTTAAAAGCTAATCACCCAATAGTAAAGTATTAGTTAAAAATGAATACACATTATCTAGAAATTACGAAACTTGTTCCTGAATCAGTATTATTTGCATTAGAAGGATATAAAGATTATGTGTAACAATGTATAAAAAATATTCATAGTATGGTTAATTTAATTAACCTACAAATATTTGTTGAACTTTGGACTATCAGTGGCAGGTATATTGAATATATGGGTGGTTATATACGAAATTGTCTAATGTATAACAATCGAAGAGTGATTAGGATCCGTTAGGAAACTATCACAGCAATCACATCAAACCACATAAGTGTTCCTCTAAAAAGTGGTATCTGCGCTAAAGGATGGGAAATCAAAACACATGTGTGACCTTTATTGCCTTCCAAAATCCTGGGAAAAAAGGGTGTTGTGAAACATAAGCTGCTAATGTCGTTCAATGTGCGGTTAAGATGATTTTCTGCTAAGAACATCGATACATGTATGAAAAAGACTACGCACACCAATGCAATGTGATCTATCTGAAGTTTGCTGGTATACCTGATTATAGCATACATAGTATTGTTCCTCAGAGACTGTTAGAACCAAGAGGTCGATTTGACGTCTATACGTGTCTCTGCAGTTTATACTGGAATTAACAAGGTTACCCGATTCTTATGTGATTATTTACTCTGTGGCATATTTTCTATTCAATCTGACGGTACTAGACTTTTAATTTGTAAAACCAGACTTAATAATTCTGTGCCAACGAAAGTACTAACGTGCACGTAATTCAGAGTGTGGGTTAAAACTAGAGCCCTCTTAATTTTTGGTTAATTTTTGTCTCTATGAGGCTACATTCCAATATGGTTCTGTGCAGTACGGGGTAATTCGAACATAATACTCTTTCGACCAAAACTGTGCTCAAACATTCAGTTGCAGAATCTCATTTTCAGCTTCGCTGAAAGTTTTACTACAAATTCAAGCATCTGCAAAATACCCAGCCCAAAAAACAAACCCAAACTACCACCAAGATCCGCCAACAGTTGAATGATAGTATAAGCAGGTATCTCTCGAATTGTTTCAATCCGATTGTCTGGTATTGTTATACTCAGAATTATCCAATTGTTTGGCCCACCACGATTAAGGTCACCTGCCTCATAATCTATATGAGTCACAGTATATAATACGGAATTACATTTCTTGGGACAGAGGCACTCTTTTAAATTGAAATCTGCTTCAAGATATAGTTGTATTGTTTCAGCAACTTGTTGTGCTTGTTCATCTGTACAGGGTGGTAAATTAAAGTAGCCATCCATAAAACGTAACCTAAAAAGAGAAAAATTAAGTTAGTGTACTAAAAATAGTTATTGAAAGTCGGAATTCTTTACATGCTAAACTATATTAAAAAATAGTTGAAACAACACAATGAATACAAATTGTACAAAACCAGGCATTACGTTAATTTTAAGTCTAACAGCATTTATAAATTTGAAACCCTAAAAAAATTTGTAAAGTAGTTTTGTTACAGTTACATGTATTCTTCATGGTACACATTTTTCTTTAATAACCGAGACCATTTACTGCAAAAAAATTTTTTGGTGTTTTTAGTTATCAATGCGTTAGTTTACAAGTGTCATGTTTAAACTTAATTTTCTTGAAACACGAATATTGCCAGCGGTATGTCTCTAAAATTATCATTACTTTACTTTGAATTGACATAATGATTTGAATTTTTTACACAAGTTCCCAGGTGTGGTGACTGTAAAGCGGACCAAAACCACTTTTCTACATACTTCCGGTGTCGTTTTTTTTTTATTAGACTTAACTGTATATTATTAACGATATATTCAAGTTGTGGTTCTACTACAAGATTTCAAAATGAGGGTACAAAATTAGTTCATGATAATGCTATTGAAACAAATAATTTAGAGTCCATTCTCGTTCACACGCAACAATTTATGCTGACGTTATCAAAAGAGCAGCATTAAAACCTGTGAAAATTTACCAAAAATATACCAGTGCAATGCTCCGGCCAAAAAATGTAAATTGAAAAAATGTTCAAGGCTCATATTTCAACACACTATAAAATAAAAATATTATTGCTCTAGGGTAATTACATTATAAGAAAAGTTTTCAAAGTTGGGACTCTTTTTAGGGAGGTGCCCCTTAATGTTTGCACTCCTTCAGAATAATTGTTTCGCAATGTGTTGTGATGTTTTCCAACCATGGATAATTTGAAATTGTATTACTTTTTCTGTGTGTTTATGGCATCGAAGTTATTGTTGTGTATAATTTTAGTTATACTTGTCTGCTTTCTTGCATGCAATGCCAAGTTCCCCTCAGTAAACTGTTATTTGACATTAATAAATTCAAATCACAGCAAATACAAACCAATGTTAAATTTAGACGATAAGTGTACATACCGTAGCAAAATAAATCGAATGTAGTTGTTCAAACTGTATTATTACACAATACAGTTAGAGGATCCAACACTCATAATTTCCAGAATTATCATAAACACATATTTTTATAGGAAATGCTTCTATACCATGTACTCTGCTTTGCAGTGGATGTAGAAGTGAAAAGATCAGGGTACTTATTCAATGTAAGAATGAAAACTACACAACATAGTTTTGAAAGCCATAAAATGTTTTGCATACTTTACATGATGTAACAGTATGATACAGTTTAATAAAATGATACAGTTGATAGAAATAGAATCGAAATCAGAATTTGTAAAGGTTCAAGTTTAAAGCAACTACTGTTACGATTACTGATTTTTTGCAGTATTAGGTGTCACAGTAGATTATAAGCCTACTCTTCACCTGTTTTTTCAAGTAACGAATTTGTATTCATGTACTCTTTGCATCATATACTATTCCTGTTAATTTTTTAAGCATTAGGGCGCGTTTACGCAAGGACAATTTTCTCGCTTACTAGCTTTTACTTGGTCAATACTAAATCTGCTGGCTCTGCTTCTCACCTTTGTCGGAGAATGCGGCTTTCGAGTTGTCTATACGTAGTAACCATGGCAACAACGCGGAGGTAAATTTTCTCCTCGTGCCTCGTGACACGACGTACGATGATTGCAACATGACAGCGTCGATTTATGACAACAAGAAAACAATTTTTACTGCAGTACAAGACAACGAACAGATTCCTGAATAGCGGCATTCGAAGGGTTGTCTTCGAATCGATAACTCAGAAATGGACGCCATGTTGGAAATAGCGTGATATGGCAACAATGTTGTAGCAATGTTTAAAATGACTATTGCACTTTATTCTTTATCCGTGTTGTTATTTATAATACATTTAATTTGTTGCATATTACTGCAATCATTTAATAGAAACAGGAAATTAATCGTAAATAAATAACTATTGCCTAGCAAATAGCTTTCGGCGAGTGAGAAGGTCTCGTCGCGTAAACGAGCCCTTACTTAAAAGAGCGTATAAAATTGAGTAGAATTGCCCGTAACAGTGCCATAAAATTCGAGTTACTTGCATAAAAAAAAACATTGACTAATATTCACAACCTTGCAATAAATGTTTTCTTTTATTGTTGAGAATAAAGCCTCCAAGAAGGGGGGGGGGGATTGAGGCTTAATGGCGCGTCGACAACTTGGTCATTACGCCAACCCCCTAAGGCTCCTAAGGCCCTTAAGGCCTTAGACATTAACAAATAAACGTCAGATGCAGTAAATGCAGTTAAATTACTCGTCAGTGTAAATAAGTAAAGCATTGAAATTGGTATTTCAAGGAACAGCAAAATTATAATACCAATATAAAACGCAACATTAAGCTGACTTGAGAATGTATTTTAAGACAGGTTTAGATCTAAAGTATCTACTGCTGAGAGACGGAATACAAGAGTGTTTGCATTTGTTTGCAAAAAGAATTTGTTTCCAAAAATTGAGTTTTAGACTTAGTTTCCATTAGGCTCTATTCCGCGGTTTGGCTCTTCAAAATTATTAATGCATTAAAAATATTTTTTTTTAGAAATAAGGTAGTCACATTACTTGTCAATTTCTGTACCTATATTGTTTATGAAAATTAAGCTATTATATTCGCAAACTTAAAACATAGCCTTTACAACTTGCAGGATATCACCTGTCATTTCGTTTTGTTGGCGGTTTTTTTAAAGCAAAATGCCACTGTATACCGTATCAAAAGCTTTCCGTTGATCTCTCATTTTGACGCCTACCTTCAGACAGAGCTATTTTGTGTGTGTTTTGTGTGTTGCATTTGCTTCGGTTCACGTCATTTGCCCACAAACTGAATTCGCTGGATTACCTGATTGCAGCACATGTTACTGGAATATCATTAGAGGAAGACATCGCTTGCCTACCTATTTTTTTACTTATCTTTAACGAATTTACTATACCTTCGACAGGTTAAATTTTTGTAACCAAGATTATACGTTCGAGACTGCTTTTTTACTTTCATTTGCTTATTCTTTTAATATTAGTTTCGTCAAGAAAATCACTTAAACGGGGGGCCGTGACACTTATGTATTTTTATGACATCCCACTTTGGCAGTAGGTCAACCACCAAGAATCCATATTGTCAATGCACCATTAATAAGACAAAGTACCTGCACAGGATTGTTAAACTTGAAAATATCCGACGTTCGATGCAGCCAGCAACGCATCTGGATACTGTTTCTCCATCTTCACAACGTCGTAGTCTTGTGTTGCGAAGAAATTCCTAAGGTAATTGATAAATGTATAGTTACATAATTGTCTTGGCGTTATAAGATGATAACACACTGCAGAAAATACGTAAGTATGGAACGGATGTAGCACATACATAAACAACGTTTAATGGAAAACGTACTGAAAGTTCTAGACTATTATTTCGTAGTGCATAAGAAACGTTAATACTTTTTTTTTGGTAGCTTAAGTTAACAATAATTGTGTATTTCAAAACAAATCAGCAATTGAAAATTCGTTTAAGTGACCTCATGTCTGATTGATGGAACTAACCTTTTAAATAACAAATTTCTCAATGATGCCGTCTTTTGGTCCCCTTCTCAATACGTTGCGGCGACATCGTAGGAGTAATTAAATGGCAAATCCTCAACAAGAATCAATCAGAAGCAGATCCAACATTCTGTGAGGTGATTGCAAAGGAGGGTTGTACAATTGTCTAAAAATGGTCTTAAAAATTGTACTTTTTGCCCTTATATTTAAGAATATCCCTCACTCCTTTTAAGTAAATAAAAACAGCCCAAAATTAAAAACTCCACTCATCCTTTCCTTTACAAAAAAAAACATGGCGTCAGGAGATGATTCGAAGATTAAACGTAATGTTTATTTGAACAGCATGGCGGTGAGGCCGCACATTTGCACCATATTCCATACACTCCTTGGCTTCGCACAGGAAGATAAACCGAGCGGTATTTAGTCATTGGGTTACCATTTACTACAACTCAAGATCTTAATATATGACAGAAGTATTGGACAAGTATACTTATTATTACTTAGCTATCCAAATTCATTTTCATGAGATATTAGCCGTTGTTTACCTGAACAGAAATTTAAAAATGTTGCTACGACTGTTTCTAATTATTCAAAATGCATTTTGTCTTCTTCAAAAGGTGAAAATAGCGAATGAAGCAAACAATGTGCAATAAAGACGGGCCTTGTAGATACACTAATCTTAGAAATAAAGAACTGACAGCCGCCCCGACTAGTACTCAAACCCAGGACAACACGCATACTAAGCTGGGAATAGTGATTACTGTGCTATTAAGGCAGACCCTGGATATATGTTGCACCAGAGCTTAGTATCTGTACAGCATTTCTTGTAATAATATATAGATCACAAACATATACAAGGACGGAATGCAATTTAGTTTTTGGCCTCAATACTAGAAATAATGCAAGCTAATTAAAAAATAAATCACACGGTGAATGAAGCAAACTTTTTTCACTAAAGATTGGCCTTGTAAGAATACAAGATACAAAATAATCTGAGAAAGAAAACCCCAGTTCCCCGCTAGCGTGCCAAATCCAGGAAATTTAGCTTACCAGGCCAAACCTTCAATAACTACCGCCAGAGGAGACCTTTGCTACAGATTCCAGCCGAGCTCAATACCTGTTCGATGTCTCTTATTGGTAACCTAAACTTTTATCTTGTGATTTATTCTTTACTTAATTGTTTGAATTATTTCTAGTGTGGTGGCCAATAATCTAGTTGATATTCCTCCTTGCTTAAGTTTGTAACCTTTAGGTTACCACTGAGAAATGTTGAGCAGTAGGAAGCTAGTCTATTGCTGCAACCAGGGTTACACTGCCAGAGCAGACGATTGAGCAGACCTTAGTTAGAGCAGATTGTTGATAAGTGTCCTGTGGGCAGAACGGACGATTCCCTTACAAGGTAGAAATGGAGGAGAAAACCCCAGTCATCTTTGAACCATGGGGAATGTTTAGATAGTATTTCATGCGGGAACTCACTGACAGATTGCATTTCTGGCTGAAACTCAGTACCAGAAAATACGACAAACGAAACTCTGGATATGTGCAGTAATAACTATGGGACCACGCTACATGTGGGGAAGTTAAAAGTCCTAAAGCCATCCCAATCAGACCTGCAGGAAACTCTTTGCCGGTATATAGAAGAATAAAACTACTGGTTTAATGAGGCTCAATACACAATGTGATTGTTGCGCAATTGCTAGTACCGTAACACGTTTGGTACGGGGAACATGTTCTCTGGATATTTGACACCCTAGAGGGAGAAAATTGTATCCGTTCTACCCACGATCTGTCTACTGTAATCTTTGGATTTCAGATGACCACTGCAGCCAAGCTAGTGTTTCCAGGGTCCTCCCTGGTAGTGCAGTGTTTCAAACTTAGTGGTTAACCAGGCCTAGTATGTGTAACGTCCTGGGTACCAGTCTGGACAGTAGTTTCTTCTTTATTTCTGAAATTAGTGCATCTTGTTTTGTCACGAGGCCAGCCTTTAATGCAGCTTGTTTGCTTCATTCACGTTTTGAGTTATTTTTATTTATTGGAGGAAATAAGTTCTGATTTCGTACGTTTTCACCGATGATGATCAAAATAAGGTATGAGCTTTTAGACTTTTGGTCAGTGGTTGTAAAAGTCAATGTTTCAACAAATATAGATGATAATGTTTTTTTTTTCTATCGTCGTCGAAAGTAATTTCAGCATTTTACAAAAACCTATGAGTACACGTTACTTGTGAGACGAAACAAGTTAAAACTGTGACGAAACTATAAGAGACTGACATGACGTTAATAAGTCAAGACCAGAGTGAAAAAAGGCAAAGTGTTGACTCTCTAGACACAAT
Organism: Lithobius niger; assembly: GCA_023313725.1. Classification (NCBI taxonomy): domain Eukaryota; kingdom Metazoa; phylum Arthropoda; class Chilopoda; order Lithobiomorpha; family Lithobiidae; genus Lithobius; species Lithobius niger. The sequence goes on from JAHWFP010030742.1 coordinate 8,997, forward strand.
CCACACGACAAACTCTTCACTTTTTATAGTACCATATTTCTGAGCAAATTTAGTGAAAACGTTTACCTGCGCAACTGTTAATGTGAAATGGGCACTTCTGTAAAATTGGAAGCTATCCATCGTGATTAAATATTTCATTTGCAGGATGTCATCAAAGGGTTTCCATGCATTTATCTGTAATAAAATATAAAAATAAATAACAGCTACTTTAAAAATTTCGTTATTACGAAACGTTCTAACATGCTGACTTCGTAATGTACAACGCAGAAAGCAATAATTCTTTGATTTACGAAACGTTAGTCAGTTGCGGAGTATGTCTTATCAACAAGTTCTTTGCAACTTTAAATGAATATTAATTACGATCGGTGCGAACGCCAATAATGATGAAAGATTGACAAAGTTTATTGCAATAACCTTACGGCATAAAAACTATCATGTAGTTTCGAAAACACCTTGATACTGACCAATTACTGCACAGGCACTGGTTCGTGCTTATATTAGGAATATGCGGTGCAAGATAGGCACCATACAACGAAACACTTACGACAAATTGAGTCCAAATTGGTTACTTTTTAAAAAGATTTGTTGTGGAATGAGGCGTCTTTTCAGTACGTTATATTGATGTGTCAAAAGAACTGCTGTCGGATGAACACAGAATAAACAAGATTATCCCAATAAAACTCATTGCCCACAAGACCTTTTGCAGTGATCCCTGATTTCTGGCCAAATGGAGGCTTTCTAAGAATACCAATATAAAGCATACAAATTTTATTCAGGTATGCTTATAATATAATCGCTAGACTTAGTTTTCTAAATTTTTTATTGATTTGTTTTCACAAATTCTATTTATTATGGAAAACTTTCTTTAAAAATTTCTTAGCAACATTGGCCGAAAATCAAGTATCTCAATGAAAAAGTAGTGGTCTGGTTGGCAATGCGTTTGCGAAGATTTTAAAATTTACAGCATAGACAAATTAATGCAATGCTGTTTTTTTTATTGCTCACTTCCAATCAACGAATTTAATTTTCGCTTCCGAACAATTTTTAGACGTTGAATACTTAGTAGATTGTAGATTTACTGAAACTGAGTACTTGTGTTTTATGGTATTTTATTAAATAAAACTATTTTAAATGTTGATCTTTACAGCGTTTGTATATAATCAGTGCCTGTGAAATCCCGAAGTTTGCGGAGAAAATAAATTCGCAATTTTGGGAAGAAGGAAAGTAAGTGCTGCAGAGATCTGTATGGCTCTCTACTGTGCGAAGTGTACCGCAGAGGTCACAGTCACGCATGTATTTAAAATCGTCATTTTAAGAGGAAAAGTATGCTGAGTATCGCAGAGGTAATACTTTAATCACAGGTGGACAACTCAAAATATTATTTGCGCACCATAAGTTAATATTTTTCTCATCAGTTTCGGAAGGAGTGCGTCGTAAACTCAGGTGCCCACCAGAAAAAGACATGTGTGCTGTAAAAAGAGATGTGTACTGTACAGTTTAGCTAATAAATAAGTTAACGTGTTTCGCAGCAGTGTAAACAGGTGCACTAATATTTCCATGGAATATGTGGATTTCAACACTTTAAGATTTCATACCAAAAAAAAATCAATATTTCTCCCAAATGTGGACCGCTACAGCTATTAATTCCAGTTATTTTTATCGGGTAGAAACTTCCAGTCTTGCTTATAACTTTTTCATCCAACAGCAGTTATTTTTCTTTAATAATATTGATTGAATTGATTTAAATTAAGTTGCCTCTCTATGATTACATCAAACAGATTATCTAATTGCATTTTTCTAGGTTTTTCTATACATCAATATTTCTGAGTTGCAGCCGGTCCATGCCTTCATTTTTGGCTGCAGAGTTCATTTGCCAAAACCACTAATTATTTTGGCATGTTATTCACTACCATAGTGTTCCCCAAACCCCCTAGCTGATATGAGAGGGGTGGAAAATTTTGCTATATTTTTACTGCTTAAGGGAGACAAATGTGTAAATTCGCCACTGAAAGTACTACCAACTTTCCAAAAGTACCTTCCTGTGGTCGTAGACTGACAGTGTTATTTAAGTTAAGGGGGGGGGGGGAGATGAGGCTTAATGGCGCGTCGACAGCTTGGTCATTAGCGCCAACCTCAGTCACAGTGCAGTGGTCCGGGTTTAAGTTAAGAGCACAGTCGATACCTTTAAACTGAGATATTAACTGTACAAATTCAGCATATTTTCGCATTATGCTAAAATTTTTTCCTGACTGAAAAAAAAAATCACGCAGCCTTGCTTACTGGTGTTAACATTAGAAATCAATTTCACGCAAGTCTGATGACTTATCAACAGTCAAATTTCTAAAATTGTTTGTTGATTTTTCATTTATTGTTCCCTATTTTAATTCTTTGACTTTCTTTTCCTTCGATCGTCCCTTTTGGTAGCCAAATTAAAAACATTCTATTCGATGGTTCGTATGGCAGTTTTTACACAATTGTGCTTACTTGGTTAAAGTGGTTATCTATTTTGATGTTCACTTCTGAAACTGTAAAAAGTAACCCGGATGTAAAAGTAACCAGGATGAGTATTGAGTTAACCTTTGTGATGAAGAATATACTCTAACCCAACTGCCCGCACTTCTACACCTGATTACAATTTGTTATTGATCTCTTGTCAGATCTGGATACATATTTTTTAATTTTTTTAAAGGTGTATGCTTTGGATAATAATTACCGTTTTCTGATAGCCCATTAAAAACTACTCATGTTATGATTATAGAAAATTGGTCTGTTAAACCCAGTTGAATAATATTGGACTGCTGGAAATTGGTGCATTGTAGATATAATTGGCCTGTTAGAGAGTAATAAGCTGGAGTTAAAATATGATTTTATTCTGTAATAAACGTTTTTAGTGGATGTTTAATCCCATCCTCTGTGACATTATGACCGAAAAGGGTTATTATTTTCGGTAATTTTACAAGATTTAACTATGGTACTAGTCTGACTATAACAATGTAACTATAAATATGAATTTCAAACCGCTTACCAAGCATTGTTTAAGGTGGTCGTTATAAAAAATCTCAGCCTTGATAGAAGTGGAAAAACTTCGAAATTCAACATCTATAGCTGAAAAAATATGTTCTCATGAGATTATCAAAGCAATAATGTTTGCTTTGTGTCTAGTTCTTTCATATGTGACACTGAATGCAAACAATAGAATTAGTACGCCACACTCTGTTTCTGCTTATCTTCAATGTGTAATTCAAATACTTTCTGCTGCATGCCTTAAATATAACACAAGCTTATATGGAAGTACGGAAAACATAATGGAAGTTAATGATAAACTTTTTCCAGCAAGGTGAATGAAAATACTAGCCTAGCTGTTATTACCTGAATGTGAAAATAACGTATTTGGTGCGTGAATTGTTAAAAAAATCTATCATAAAATTACATTTATTTTTGTTTTATAGGCTATGGTATCTGAGGCTGACTGCATTCTCTTGTTAACTAGAAAAAATGCAAAAAAACTGTCATACTAATATTTTGTTGATATTCAGAGAACAGTTTATTGATTTGCAATAAAATCTTTAAAATGTGATTGCAATCTGTAAAGCTGTATATGCACGAGATCATGAACAAATTTCTTCTGTCCAAAACAAGTAGTAAACATGCCACTGGAAAGAAGACAATGACAGACATTCACGCAGAAATGAAAAAAATGATTATCATTTCATAATGTGAGATGTAACAGACACAGCATTTAAAAAAAATTAACGCTTCATTTATCCTCTGCCATGAACTGTGGAAAATTATGTTAGGGAACAAATTCTTTTACGACATCGGTGCATTCATTATTTTACTATAAAATTAAGGAAAGTCAGTACATAACAGGAAATTGTTCAATAAAATATTACGAAAAACATAAAAGCAAAATAGTAGTCACACTTAAAATGAACATCAAATAAAATGTAGCGAGGAAATAAAACAACAAGAATAAAAACAAACATATTTTATAAAAAAAAAACATTTTCTCTATTATAACTATTTTATAAGCTTATGGATTCAGAGTTATGAAGTAATATGTTTAATTTTTTTCTGAAGCCTTTCAAAACCCAAAACAATGTCGTACTCACAATATTTAGCAGAAAACTATGCCCAAAACTAGCAAGTACCCATCCCATCATCCAAGAAATGTGGCAGCATTATTGAACCATCATCGATTGTGACAGCAATCAAAAACAAATCTGATTTTGTTATACGACACACGTGCTTATTGATTGTTCAACGATGGACTGCTATGCATCAGTAACTATTCATTATCTTTAAAATATCAGATAATTTAATTTGCAAGATCTCAACTATAATTTATTATTATAATAAACACAATAAAACGTCCCAATTGAAAAAAAAATTAAAAATAATATTTTACATGGGTGCAATCAAATTTGAGCTACGTTATCAAAATCTATTTTTGTCCCAAAGTATTCGACAAAATAAAATTCAGAATAAAATATTTAAAGAACCTTTTAAAAATCAAGATAAATATTCTACCGAGTATATATATAAGAAAAATGGTATACTTACGGTACACCATATATTAAGAAATTATGCTGTATTGCTGAAGAACTATTTCCCCAGCTTCAATAAATCGGATAAAAATATTTTAATAACTAGGTGCAACACAATGTAATTATTTACAACACCTATCAGAAATAATTATGATGGTAAGAGCTTTAGTGTTGGATGCAGAGGGTGATAAGAGACTGAAGGGCTCCTACATTGTGCCTTGGAGCAGCAACATCTTTATTCCTTGGTGTTTGGAAAGACAACATATTTTACAACAACATGTTCAAAACCCCGTTTTCCTTTTTTTCTCCATGGCCAAGAACATATAACTTCAACAAAGAGCAACAAATAACGTACCCATCATCCCAAAGCATGCACTAGTTATACTACAAAGCTATTCAAACACTAATACCACGACCGTGTAAGCATAAAAACAACAGCACACACTAATGTGACGGCAAAAACATACCCCACTTATAATTCGCATAAGTTGGACATACTAGTAATGCTACTTAATAATTAACATAGCAAAAATAAACTTTGTGGCCAATAGTGAAAACAAACGAACCTTAAAACAGGCGTATTAAAACCTGAACAAACTACTTTTGTAAAAAGAGCATTTCCGCTGGCAAAAAAAACGCTGCGTAAAAGGCGAAATTTACATTGGGAAAAACACAACTTGTGTCCCACCATTCAGCACCCCACTCAATCGTAACACCAAGCAGTAGAAACACAATAGATTTCCCAAGACCAAACTAAAACTTACTGCAAACAGAACTCATTTTGCATAAAAAATTTCAAGAAAACGTTTTCCGTAACGTTTTTGGTGAGTGCATCAGCCGGAATTTCTCTCACAGGATAGAAATGCAAGATTAAATTGTTATTGTTTACCTCATCTCACAAAAAGTTTACTTTCTGCAGATAATTTAGAGTTAGAGCTTTCTCCATTGGTAACCAAATCTACTGCTGATCGGGAATTGGTGAACAACGATATTGTGTATTCAAGCTTACAAGGTGCTAATTCTGTGACTAAACTTCTCACTACCATTAATTCCTTCGCAACTTCACACAATGCTTCACACAAAACTTTGTTCAGTTTCGCTACATGAGTGAACGACAATAGACTGTCCTAAAGACTGTTTTACTAGACCAGCTGATAGGGGCTTTACCCAAAGTGACCGAGTATCCACTGACACCTCTACTGCCCTAAACTGAATTCCATGACACATCACTACTAGCTTGCAAGTTATCAATTTTGGTTGCACCAAAATGATTCTTATGTGATTGTGTACCTTTTAAATATCGCCAAATTCGTTTCAGGGCAACAAATTGCGGCAAGCGGGGGTCTGCTCGACTTCCTAGCTAGTTGCACAACATTGTACATAATGCCATACCTAGTTTGAATTGCCACAAACATGAGGCACCCCAACATTTCAAGAAAACCAGTCGTGTTAACAGGTTGAGATTCTACACAGGTATCTAGAGGTTTCAAAGTGGCAGAAACTGTTTTAACTGAGTTAGCACTAGGTAAGCCAAAATATTCCAGTTTGTCCCGAATGTATTTAGAGTTACTAATTGTGATGTAGTTATTGGTAAACTCAACCTCGTATCCAATGTATTTCTGATTACTTTCAATTACTTCAACGATGTCGAGAACTTTACCAGTGCTTTAATGAACGATTGGTATATTTTGTCATTGCTTAGGCTAACTAGCTTATTGTCAACAAATAAACACAGATATAATAGGCTAACACCAGAGCATTGCAGGAATACGCAGGGATCAAACTCGGATTTATTTAGCCCCAATCGTCGAAACACACACACACAGCAATACCAATTTCGGCCTGATTCTGATAACCCATTAATAGATTTATCTATGAGGCAGACGAGTTCTTCCCCGTGATCTCCAGGTACTTGAAAGCCTGGTGCCTGAGATAAGTATACGGTCTGTATTAAGCGGCCGAATAGGTAAGCCATAACGGTGTTGAGGTAATGTATCTGATGGTTGAATTCAGCACTTAATGCGAGAACAAGGCACACTAGGATGTACAACTGGTTGGTGAGTTAGAGTTACATAATCCATCTTGGCTGTTTCGTTCCAAGTGGTGGCGACCAATCTTGCCTTAAGTTCCTGAGTGAACCATCTAGATTTTACATGCATACAAAGATCTACTTTGACTTGATAATTTTTGCCCCAGGTGATTTAGGTACAAGCTTGACGTGTAGCCATAGAATCCAGTTCAGCTTCCATTGTTTTCCTCCACCCCCTGGACTCTGAGGAGTTAATCGCTTCAGCAAAGTTTCTAGACATGGGAACTTCTAGGCTTAGAAACGCCGTACTCGCAAGTAGGTGGTGCAGCATAACCATAGGTTCGCTTTCAAGATCACTGTCATCGTCCGAGTCCAATGGATCCTGCGATTCACGTAGAACGTGCCCAGTTGGGCTACTCTGACACGGCGATCTCTCATTATCGTTTTGGTGGTACCAGTTGGGCGCCCAGGGCCATTATGAGGTCCATGCACGGGCAATGGCTTTTCTGGAGTCGCAGGAATTAGCAGAATTATAGGCTGTCCAGATCGGTAAATTACAGGATCATCATAATGGATATCAGTGTCAAGGATTCGTTGAAGAAGGAGATCTAGTAGATGTCCTCCCTTGATGCTTTCATCAAATCTTGCATCGCGAGATGCTGTGAGGTGACTGGATTCCAAGTCCATGATGAAGAAACCGATGCTACTGGAAGCATAGCCTAGAAATAAACCACAATTTGTGAGAGGTTGTAATTTGACACGCTAAAGGGGGGGGGGGGGGGCAGGACATAATATTCGAGGCATCCAAAGTGTGTAAATGATGGGCGGTTTTAGGAGGTTGCTGTTCAGCCAAACGGTGCATTGGTGTTTTGAACCCGACGTCGAAGAAGGTTTTCATGGGCAAACGATTATGAAGGAAGCACGCACATTCAACTGCAAATCTCCAACGTCGCAAAGGTAGGCCTTTATGGTCAAGTAGCGTTGAGTCTCTACGTAAAATACTCTGGAAAAATCGTTCGATGACAAGATTTCCTTGTGGCGAGTATGGGGCAGAGAAAAACTGCTTAATTCCTAATCTTTGAAGGTATGCACGGATGGTTCAGAGTGCCGGATAAACTTATTGTCAGTGTGCAATGTCACAATGCGTTCGTTGGTCTCATTTAGACATTGTAGGACGAAGGTTTTAAATGCGTCGAGGACATCATATTTGTGCAAAAGGGAGAAAGGGAACACACGTCTGGAGTGGTCAACAAATAGGAGGAATACGTAGGGTGCTCCACCAAAAGTAGGTTTCAAAACGAGGCCCGTAAGGTCGGCATGGGCCTATTGTACTATTCGATCCGAGCGAGTTAATGCGATCTTAGGGTAAAGGAAGCAACAGCTCTTAAACATAACACAAATGTCACAGGAGGTAGCTGGAGGTTTACCACAAATTATCCCTGGCATCAGTGATTCCTTGATGGCTTTCCTCATGACCACATTAGTAGGGTGTCCTAACCATTGATGCTAAAGTTCCCAGGTTGGTACATCATTCGGTAGGTATTCCATAATGCGTGTAGGTGTAGGTGTATTCGACGTGTCAATTGCTACATGCGGAATTTAAGTTGGCAGCAGAACAGATGTCATATGTCGTAGGCATTTTGTTGGCTTCCAGGAAAGTGGTTCGTTATCCTGCATGATAGGTTTTGAAATAGGTAAAAGTTCAACGCAATCTAATTTGTAAACGTCGTTTTTCAGTAATGAACTCGAAGCAAGTAAGAGGTCATCCTTCGCTAGGCTGAATTGCAGTTTACACTGGGTGATGGTGATACCTTTACGATCTAACCTAGGTGTCGAGAACAAATTGGTGGCTGCCGCAGCCAAGTAGAGTACCTTTTCGGAACGCAAAGTCATGTTGGTTCTTAAACTTTAACAGTTCCTACCTTCATGGCAGTAATACATGTGTCCTTGGAGGCAAGGAAGATTTAACAGAAATGTCTGCAGGATCGTGAAGCCAGTCTTCTCGACAGGTCGTGTGACTGGTGGCTCCTGAATCCAAGACCCAATACAAGGTAGGATCCACTGATGGATTAGGTTCACGACACCTCGTAAGTGTCATTTCTTGTTTTGAGTTCAGTCTACTTGTGAGATATGAGCTGCCTCTGATGTGAAAATGGTGGATAGGTCCTTTGAGTTGGTCCTTGTAACTTCAGTTTGAGCGTGACTTGCCCATGGTTCATGTTTTTGGAACCCCTTGTGGGGGTGTTGATTAGGTTTTTGCTCCTGAGCTTTGGGTACGTAGGTCCCTCACAATTTCTCTCTGGAGGATTGTACTGGATGTTTGCACGGAACTGAGACTCGGAATGGATGAATCTTTGGCTCAACTGACATTCAATTTGGACTTTTTGAGAATGGACAGTTGTGGTGACGACTTTGGGCTTTTCTTGATGCTTAAGGGATGAGTTGGCACGGGTTGTTGCTAGGATCCGCAAAGAGTCTACATTCCGGGACCGAGGGGTAGGTGTTTCATCATGTCCTGTTACTCGATAGTACGCATCAGTAAGGCTATTGCATCCAATGTCGGAGCAGCTTCTGCGTATAAAATAATTATAGGATCTACCTGTGGCATAGGAATTCTTCACAAGGTGTAATGGATTAAATCCACATTAGCACAGACTTGTCATAGGCCATTTATTCGATTTAAGATGTCGAGGTACTTCAGTTGGAACTCTGTAGATTGTGCATTATAGTGTAATGCTGGGTCATCCCAAATTGTCTTGGCTACGGTTATTGTAAGGCAATTAAGTATAATCCGTACGCGATATGAAAACTGGGCTAACCTTAAAAAATATCGATTGTTCACTCCTGTACAACACCACGACTAGCATCATGGGTAAAAAAAACCGCCAGTGCAGCAGTCACAAAATGGCATCTATTAAAGCGTCTTCAATCGGGTAAAGAGGTAAAATGATTCACAGCCAACTAGGGAAATTATTCGGAATATCTATTGTTATCTGCGAAGCATGGAACCAACAAAGAACAAGAACGCCGTTTCCCAAGAAACTTCAGATGCAGCAAATGTTTCTTTAGGTTGTGTTAAACAAATGGTTAACGAAAGCGCGTAACTACTCGCCGAAACAAGTGCTACTCCAATCGCAGCAGAGGCTACATTTCTGCGGTTCATACCGGTAGCGAAATAACGGCCGAAGGCCCAAACGGTAACAAGCTTGGACGACTTTCAACTGTCAGCAGCTCGAGCATCAATAACTGAAATTCACCGAGAAGGTTAATTATCCATATCTTGATAAGGTTTTGTCCAAGTTCAAATCGAAGATTGGATTTAAAAATGGGACAACTTTCGTGGCATTAATCATGAAAAAGAAATTTGGGATGAAATACGGAAAATGCAACAATAGAAATTTTACATAAAAGCGTCCAGAAATTGTTACACAGCGTCGCCAATTTTTACGTCAGAAACGACACTTACGAACTAATCCGTCTCATTTACAGTATTTGTTTATTTGGATGTAACTTGGGTGAATGGGCATCACGGGCGCGAATGCCATTGGCAGCTAAAGAAAAGGCACACCGGACTAACAGCTGACAGTGCTAATGATGGCTTGGATGGTCGCGTTATTCCGATCGGAAAGTCCGAAGACCCATTTCGCTACATACCGGTAGCCAGGTTGGTTTTGTTAGAGATGGCATGATTCTTTTCCGAACTGGATCTTTCCCCCACTGTCTGTAACCCTCTAGCTTGGCTGTGAACAAACAGCTCTTTTCAGAGTTAAACAAACGGTTGTTTTCACAACCACCAAAAATGAAAAGATCTGAAATTTGTACTGTTTCACAAATAAATTGTTATAACATTCACAGTAAAACACGCTTCCTTAACTGTTCTTAGCTCCACAATGAATTAAAATTTAAATCCTACTTTTTTATTTTATTTATTATCGTCTGAACCAAAATACAAGGTGGGGGGGGGGAGAAATACCCAAAATGCAGTGACGAGTGTTTTAAAGAAAATAGTAAATACACACATTTTTCGAAAGATTTTATGCTCCGAGGCTCGATATTAGGGTGGGGGAGCCCTTATACCCCACTATCCTTATTCATCCACTGCTGAAAAAGCCTGAGTCGGAAATTACGCCAGCAAATGGAAAGATAACCCAGGCTGAAATGAGATTCGGTAAGAAACAAGTCTTATTTGCTACGCAGGCGTACGAATGGGTTGAATCCTTGAAATCTACAACCGAAGCTCGGGCTACCATCTGTTTGATGCCGATGTGAAAAGAAACTGAAGGACTCCTACATTGTAACTTGGAGCATATTTTGTACTGATTACTGATTACTGATTTACTGATTATCAAGATGTCTTCAAAACTTAATTTCCTTTTTTCTCCATGGCCAAGAACATAACTCCAACAAAGAGTAACAAATGACGTACCCATCGTCCCAAAGCATGCACTTGACAACAATGCTAGTTATACAGTAAAGTAGGCTAAAGTAAAAGGATATTTTATTACACAAAGTAATAGGGATACCAGAAGGGCTAGCACGCCACCACTAATATTGGTCCCAATTTAAACAGTCAAAAATTTCACATTTTCGTGATTTCCAAAGGCGTTGGGGAGACAGAAGATATTGTCAGCTCAAAATAAAAAAAATACAGAGTTAATAATATTCATATACTAGACCTTTTGTGCAGTATTGAGTTTTGAAAAAATAAATATGAATTAAATTAAAAATATGGTTTTTACTCAAAAATTTGTCATTTTTCTTATTTTTCAAAGGCGTTGGGGAGGCAGAAGATATT